>MU712524.1:51493-71847 GCA_026770625.1 Nicotiana glauca
TTGTTCTACTGGTCTGTAATGATTTGTATAAACTCATGGGGATTTAATGAAAAAGGGGAGGGGGTTTACTTTTATGCACAAAAGGTAGAAAACATGCCTATAGGATTTTATTTCTAATTTGTGCAGTTTCACACGTAGAAAGCATGCCTATAGGATTTTACTTCTGAATTCTGCAACCATCCATATAGATACCATGCCTATAGGGGTTTGCATCTCTGCATATAATAACGTCATTAGGCTAACAGTTAGGTTTAATAATAAAATGGCATACATAGATATCATTGTTTATAAGGCTTATATTAGTGTTTGAAAAGGTATCAAAAAGCAATAGCGTATATCAAGCATGCCTATAGGGATTTCGAACCAGAGCTGTCTCACTTGTTTAAAACAGTATCGATTTTACTAAAACAAGCGACTTCCTACACCCTTTCTGAACTCTTAAAACTTTTTCTCACAATCAAATTAGTGTATTCTTTCTGAAACTTACTCTCTCATTGACTCTGTTAAACTTTTTTTTCAAATCTGCCTAAAGTCATTTCTTTATATTTATTTGAAAAATCTCTTCTAATCAATCTGCAACTCAGTTCTTTTGTTAAAAAATTGGCAACTCTTTCTCTAACTAATCTGCCTCCTGAAACTCGTTTTCTTAGTTTTTAAACTGCTTTTGTAACAAACCAGTACCCTTTTTTGAAACCTATTTTTTACTCTATAATTTTCCTTTAAAATTAACTTGTTTTTTAAAAATCAGTAGTTCTATCCAACGCATAGACAAAAAGGTTAACTAATCAACTGGATCAGTCTTAAACAATTGCATTCGAGTAAGCCTAATGTAGACTTCCTGTCTAAAAGTATCTGTTGAACCAATCCACTTATCGCTTTAATTTAATTTAAGACTAAACCAGTATGTGCAAGACATGCTAAACTCTATGGCTTTATATTATTTTAGGAGGCTTATTTGAGCCCTACTTTCTTATTTGCTTTCCCCTTTACTTGCATTATGTGTTTTGATTGACGCCTTAATATTTTGTCCTTTGAAAACTCTCAAAAGTCCCCAAACCCTTCTCACTTTAGGACTAGTAGTCCAAATGCCTCCGCGACTGATAGGATTGGGACGGGTACTAGCATGCAATAAGTAACGAGACATTCCATACTTTAATACCTTAATGGGGTAGGAAGGGTAGATATGGATATGATGACAACGCGATAACACCACGTGTATAAACGGTTACGGGGTGTTGTGTGGGGTGATCCATATTATTTATAAACATAGGGCCCCTCTCCCTTTACCTGTTTATTTTTATTTCGAAAATTGCTTTTCTCAAATTTCAGCTTCTTTAACTGCTTTTTAACTTCAATTACTTGCAGTAATTATGTGAAATTTTTCCCTCTCTTCACTCGTTTATTCTGAATTTTAAAACTACTTTCTTCTCAAATTTCAGCCTATTTAACTTCGTTTTAATTTCAAATTATTTGCAACTATTATATGAAAACCCCCTTGTATTTGTAATTCTTGCTTGTTTACTTGTTGTTTGCACTTAAAGCCACAATTGTAACATGGCCGGGAACCACACTAGTAGATCTTGAAGGGTGCCTAACACCTTCCCCTCGAGATAATTTCTAGCCCTTACTCGAACTCTGGTTTTCCAACTAAAAAACTCTTAGTGTCCTAATGCACTTAATCATTATGTGGCGACTCTTCAAACTAAAAAAAAACAATTCTCTCAAGGGAATAGAGTTGTCCTCCCGAATGTCGTATAATCGATTTCGAACCCGGTTCTGGAAAAAAAGGCGTCGACAGCATGGCGACTCTGCTGGGGATTCTTTAGGCTTTTACCATTTCATGTTATATGTGACTCTATTGCTTTGTTTAATGCCTTTATTCGAAACTGACTTGTCTTTTGTTTCTTTTTCTTTAACGCTTTTATTTACCGCTTTCCATCAATACCGTTGTAATTTTGAGAAATTATTCTAAACATTTATTTTATGAACGTGGAAATATGTGTCAATTTGTTTCATTCTTGTAAACTGCATCTTCAACATCATATTCCACTCGTGCCAAACAAATACCATAGCAACGCTTATAATGAGTCGTTGCGCCCTTCCGATATTATTACCCTTTAAATTTCGCAAAGGCGTATTTGCGGTAAAACCAGTCGATCAACGGTGCAGTCGACGGTTCCATGCCTTTCCTTCTTGAGTTATCCGCTCAAGGGTACCTGTCTGATTCCCCAATAGAAACCCTACTCCATTTAAACGGTACATGCATCATGGTTAAACCTAGCCGAGTCAATTATGTTGTCCATGTAATGACTCATTAGGATAGCTTTGTCCAAAGTCCACCGGGTTTCCTTGAAATCCAAATGGACACCTCCATATTCTGTGCATTTATTTGGAGAACTAAATTCTTGCTATACTAATTATTGGTTTAAATAGTCGAGTCCGGTGGGGTAAGGGCCTAACGCTTTGTTTTGCAGAAAATGCGGCACGAAGTCCCCAGATTTGGCATGGTAACCAACATTCATTCAAGGCTGCTGAATTGGTGGAAAGACCTCCACTCTAGTGATCAGACGCTCGTCCGCCAATACTTAGGGAATTTTCCTTACCTTCTAAAAATCCAACCTGACAACAGAATCATAGAGGCTGCAATACTGTTCTGGGATAACAAAAAGCCCATCAGAAGTTGATCGAGGAGGGGAAAGATATGACTGTCAGCGCCAACAAGCGACTAGGGTATTTGGAGCGAGGTCTAGTTGAGCTGGAAGGAAAGTTCATCAAGAGAATTGAAGACTGTCAAAACACCGAAGGAAATACAGGCGGACATTTGGCTCAAGCTTATTTGCTGCTAGGATTACGCGAGCTGGTGAAGCTATTCGAGGGAGACAAAGATGCTAAATCTGGGGAAGGTCCTTCTGGGACCAAGTAGTGGGGAGTCTTTTATTTTGCTTTAATGATGTAATAGGGCCAATGGCCACTAGTGACATTTTACTTCCTGTTATTTTATTGTCATTTTGGATTCGTCTTATTTTTATCAATAAGATGAGGCATTTAGCATTATAAGTTCTCCAAAACTATTTGTCGCTAGGCTTACCTCGGGCACAACGGGGCACCCAAATTAGGATGCAATTTGTATTCTTGCACAATGTGTTTAAATACTACAACATTTTTCTCATAACCCGCACTAACTTATTACCTTTTGTTTTTCTTTTGTTTTTATTCCCCTCCCCAAAGGTTAGTTCGTGCATTCTGGCACCATCATCATACTCCATAAGATCTAAGGGCCCTCCACCTCCTCCTCATCCGAGTCCTATCCGGAACAAGAACAAAGGTAGAATGGGAGATCCAAGCTCCAAAAAGGAAATTGAAAGAACTGAGATTCCTCAGGGTACCCCGGTTGCTAAGGAAACTGCTGCCCAACTTGAGCAGAAATTATTAAAGTTCCGAGAAGAACTGGATCAGGTTCGAAACTTGGCGAACTTATCATTCTCTTTCACCGCTTCTGATGTCAACACCCAGAATCTCGTACCTCCACAGAACACCCCACAACAACAGATACAACCCACTTATACTCAACACTACAACACATGCCACACTCCAAACAACACTCCACTACTCATTCCCGAACCACTGAACACCACAAACGACTACCTCCACAACACTCATATCTACGTGGATACTGTACCTCACTACACTCAACTAATCTCAAATACACCTGAGTTTGATGACAAAGACCCTCTTATCAGGAACTTGGCATCAGAACTCATGAAGTTAACCAGCCGAGTTCGGGGCGTGGAAGGAAACGAAGGTATCGAGGGGCTGAGTTATGAGGACCTCGGCATTCAGCCAGATGTTGAACTTCCGGAGGGGTACAAACCTCCCAAGTTTGAAATGTTCGATAGCATAGGAGATCCCAAAGTCCACTTGAGGACATATTGTGATAAACTGGTTGGAGTCGGAAGGGATGAGAAGATCCATATGAAGCTATTCATGAGAAGTCTGAAGGGGGATGCTTTATCCTGGTACATCAGCTAGGACCCCAAGAAATGGACAAGCTGGGTATGTATGGCATCAGATTTCATAGATAGGTTCCGATTTAATACAGAGAATGCACTAGATGTATTCTACATCCAGAATTTGAAGAAGAAACCTACCGAAACATTCTGCGAGTATGCTACTCATTGGAGATCAGAGGCTGCAAAGGTCAGGCCAGCCTTAGAAGAAGAACAAATGAACAGATTCTTTGTCCGAGCTCAGGATCCACAATATTATGAGAGGTTGATGCTGGTCAAGGGTCAGAAATTCTCCGATATTATCAAACTGGGAGAAAGAATTGAGAAAGGCATTAAGAATGGTATGGTTACTAATTTTGAAGCATTGCAGGCCACCAACAAGGCCTTACAGTCTGGTGGCATGTCCAAGAAGAAGGATGTAAGTGTCGTGACGGTCGCACAGGGAGCCAAATCACCACTAAAATACCACACTTACCCGTCACCTGCACTTACATATCAGCCTATCCCAAACTACCAAGCACCCACACCCTCATATCAAAATCCACCTCCCGTTTACCAATCGTCTCCACCTCTCACATATTAACCCACCTCACCCAGATACTCTCAACCTGCACCTGTCTACCAAGCTTATAATGCTCAACCCTCTCACTACCAATCACCTCTCACCCGCCAAAATTTCCCTAGACCTAGGCCAAATTTTGATTGCAGACCTCCCAAATAATATACAGCCATCACCGAACTAATTGACCAGCTGTATGAGAGACTCAAAGCTGTTGGTTACGTCGCCCCTATCCCAACCATAACTCCAGAAAATCCTTCCTAGTGGGCCAACCCTAATGAGACCTATGCATACCACTCCGGCATGAAGGACATACTATTGACGAGTGCCGCTCATTGAAGGACAAGATTCAAACTTTGATCGATAATAAGGTCATCATAGCAAAGGAGCCTGCTCCTAATGTTCGCAACAACCCTCTGCCTGACCACAAAGGTCAAAATATTCACATGATCGAGATCGAAGATGATTGGGACCCCAAAGGGTCGATAGGGTTGACCGCTGAGGGTGATGAACCAAAGAAACCAGCGGTCACACTTAACCCAATTGTTGAGTAGAATCATCTCTCCAGGGACGATGAAGTAAACATGTCTATACCTCTCGAATTTGAAACGCCCCCTTCTGCAAAGGCGCTCGGACCAATTGAGGTTGAGTTTGGAAAAGCACCTGCACCCTTTGAAGTTGCTGTGTTACTACCAAGGGTACCTATTCCTATAGCAGTGTCAGACATAACACCGTTCCACTCAAATTCCATACCATAGGATCACACGGCCGAAGCTAGGAGAAAAGGGAAGACCAAGACAGGGGAAACCATTGCTGCGCAGGGCATGACCAGAACAGGAAGGGTTTACACCCCAGAACACTTAGCTGAGTCCAGTAAGAAAGCCTCTGGATGGCCTATTAAAACTGGGCCCGATGATCTTTGGAGGAAAATACAAGCTAAGGAATACTCTGTCGTTGAGCAATTGAACAAAACACCAGCATAAATCTCCATCCTAGCTCTTCTGCAGAGCTCTGACGGACACAAAAATGCCTTGATGAAGATACCGAGCGAAGCTTATGTGCCTAGCAACATAACTGGAGGCAAAATGGCAAATATGGTAGGGCAAGTACTGGAAAGCCAAAAAATCACCTTCCACAAAGATGAGCGGCAGCCGGAAGGACTGAACCACAACAAGGCACTGCACATCACCGTGCAATGCGAGGATTATTTCATTACTAGAGTCTTGGTCGATGGAGGATCCAACCTCAACATCTGTCTACTAATAACTCTCAGAACCTTGGGAAAGAGCCTACACGAGATCAAAGATGGGGCCATCTATGTCAAAGCCTTCGATGGGTCCCAAAAGTCTACTATTGGAGAAATCAGCCTATGCTTGCAAATGGGGCCAACATGGTTCAATGTAGACTTTCAAGTGATAGATGTCCCGGCATCCTACAACTTGTTGTTAGGACGACCCTGGATCCACGCCGCTGGAGCCGTAACATCGACCCTGTATCAGGCAGTGAAACTCGAATGGAATCATCAAGAGGTGATTATTCATGGCAATGATAGCAACCCCATATATAGTCGCTAGACCATCCCAATGATTGGAGGCAGAAGGAGAATAGGCGGAGAAATATACCACCACATCGAAAGGGTCAACGCTGTAGACAAAGATAAATGGTGGGATAACAAGATTGAAAGTATCCTGAATTAGTGCGGGTACAAACCTGGAAAAGGACTCGGCAAAAACCTCCAGGGGATCACTAAGCCCATCAAACTAAAGAAGCATGGCACTACTTTCGAGTTAGGGTACGGTTATACTTGGGAAGAATTCCAGAACTGGTCGCCACCATGGAGCGGCCCCTACTATCCACCGGAGCTTTCGATACCTAGCCTGGAGCAGACTTTTCAACCGGCAGATACTATATATGGGTCAGAGGAGGATGAAGCATTGGCAGCCATGGAGAATCTATTTCTGGAGGATGATGATATAGACTACGATGTTCTTTTCGAGGAAGAAGGGGAGGAAGGCCCTTCCATACAACCTGTGAACGAAGGAGAATGCCTCAGCAATTGGTCAATTAGAACCCCCAAGGCCCGGAAAGTTTCGGGGTAGCAAGGCTAAACAAAAGTACCATGCATCTCATTTTATTTTTTTTACTAGCTGATTTTCTTTCCGCATTGTCTTTAATTTTGAAAAGAGCTCTGATGCTCCAAACAATTATGACTTTAATCAAAGCATTTCAGTTTATAATATATCTCGCTCTTATTATTTTCTCTATCATTTACTCTATTTACACAGCATTACTATTACTTACTTTGACGATGAACCAACAATTGTGACTTGCAACGAAACAACGCAACAAACGGATATAAACTCAGAAGAGGATGACATACCAGAAGAGGTCATTAGAGAGGTTGAGAATTTTGAGAATAGGCCTAAGTCTAACTTGGACGAAACCGAGGTCGTTAATTTGGGAGATACCGAAAAGAAACGCGCATCAGTGTTCACCTGTCACTATCAGAAAAGGAAGAATACACGAAGTTTTTAAAGGAATATGAGGACATATTTGCCTGGTTGTATGATGACATGACTGGTCTCAGTACATCCATTGTAGCTCACAAATTGCCAATAGATCTAACTTGTCAGCCGGTAAAGCAAAAGCTTAGGAAATTCAAACCCGACATGAGTTTGAAAATCAAAGAACAGGTTACCAATCAAGTCAAAGCCAAGGTTCTCAGGGTAGTAAAGTATCCGACATGGTTAGCCAACATCGTGCCAGTACCAAATAAGGATGGGAAAGTTAGAGTTTGCATCGACTACCGGGATCTTAATCGGGCCAGTCCCAAAGACGACTACTCCTTACCGAACATACACATTCTTATCGACAGCTGCACCAAGCATGAGTTGCAGTCTTTTGTTGATTTGTTTCGCTGCGTATCATCAAATATGGATGGATGAGGAAGATGCAGAGAAAACAGCTTTCATCATGCCGTGGGGAATTTATTGTTACAAAATGATGCTATTTGGATTGAAGAATGCAGGCGCCACCTATATGAGAGCCATGACTACTATCTTTCACGACATGATACACAAGGAGATCAAGGTATATGTGGACTACGTCATCATCAAATCCAAGAGGGCCACCGATCATATTAAAGATTTGAGAAAGTTCTTCAATAGACTGAGGAGGTACAATCTGAAACTGAATCCCGCCAAGTGTGCATTCGGGGTTCCTGCTGGAAAATTACTGGGTTTCATCGTGAGTCATGGAGGAATAGAATTGGACCCATCAAAGGTCAAAGCCATTCAAGAATTTCCACCGCCAAAGAACAAGAAGGATATGATGAGTTTGCTAGGGGGACTCAACTATATCAACCGATTCATAGCTCAGTCCACTATCATTTGTGAACCCATCTTTTAAATGTTGAAGAAAGACGTTGCTACTAAATGGACTAATGATTGTCAGAAAGCTTTTGACAGAATCAAGGAATACCTATCAATGCCTCCAGTCTTGTTCTGCCCAAACTAGGAAGACCTCTATTGCTTTACCTTGCGGTATTGGATGGGGCATTCGGTTGTGTTCTGGGACAACATGACAAAACAGGAAGAAAAGAGCAAGCCATTACTATCTCGGTAAGAAGTTCACCCCGTACGAGGCCCGATATTCTCTATTAGAGTGCACCTGTTGTGCTCTGACTTGGGTAGCTCAGAAATTGAGGCATTACTTCTATGCATACACTACTTATCTCATATCAAGAATGGACCCGTTGAAGTATCTCTTCCAGAAGCCCATGGCCACCGGCAAGCTCGCCAAGTGGCAAATCTTGCTAAGTGAATTCGACATTGTTTACGTGACTCAGAAAGCAATCAAAGGTCAAGCCATAGCAGATCACCTTGCCGAGAATCCTGTTGGTGGAGAATACGAACCTCTGAAAACATATTTTCCTGATGAAGAGGTGTCCTTCGTAGGAGAAAATATTGCAGAATCTTATGATGGTTGGAGGTTGTTTTTCGACGGAGCTGCAAATTTCATAGGAGTTGGCATAGGAGCAGTCATAGTATCAGAAACTGGCCAGCATTACTCGGTATCCACCAAGCTCAGGTTTCCTTGCACAAACAATATGGCCGAATATGAAGCTTGCATCTTGGGGCTCAAGATGGCCATTGACCTGAACATTCAAAAGTTGCTAGTGATCGGGGATTCAGACTTGCTCATACATCAAGTTCGAGAAGAGTGGGCAACCAAGACTCTAAGATACTCCTCTACTTGCATCACATACAGGAGTTGAGGAAGAGATTCACAAAGACAGAATTTCAGCACGTACCCAGGGTCTAAAACGAATTCTCTGATGCATTAGCTAATTTATCATCCATGATCCAGCATCCAGACACGAATTTCATTAATCCCATCCCAGTAAAGATTTATGATCAGCCAAATTATTGTGCTCATGTTGAGGAAGAAGCAGACGAAAAACCATGGTTCCATGACATCAAGGAGTACTTGACAACAGGAAAATATCCAGAACTTACCAACGCCACTCAGAAGCGCACACTTCGGAGGTTATCCAACAACTTCTTTCACAGCGGAGGAATCCTGTGTAGGAGGACTCTCGATTTGGGTTTACTAAGGTATGTCGAAGCAAAAAAAGCATCCAGACTATTGGACGAAGTGTACGCAGGGACCTACGGGCCGCACATTAATGGTTTTGTCTTAGCAAAGAAGATACTTCGAGCAGGGTATTTTTGGATGACTATGGAAACAGACTGTATCCAATATGTTCGCAAGTGCCATCGCTGTCAGATACATACAGACATGATAAAGATTCCTCTAAATGAGCTTACTGCAACAAGCTCACCGTGGCCATTCGCCGCTTAAGGAATAGATGTTATTGGACCTATCGAGTCTGCCATATCAAACGGGCACAGGTTTATCCTAGTAGCAATTGATTATTTTATGAAATGGGTTGAAGAAGCATCATACAGGGTAGTGACTAAGAAAGTTATGGTAGATTTTGTCCGTGACCGTATTGTTTGCCGATTTGGAATTCCGGAATCAATCATCATCGATAATGGTTCCAATCTCAACAGCGACTTGATGAAATCAATGTGTGAGACATTCAAGATCAAACACAATAACTCTACAACATACAAGCCTTAGATGAATAGAGCTGTAGAGGTAGCTAACAAGAATATCAAAAAGATACTAAGGAAGATGATTGAAAGTCACAAACGATGGCATGAGAAATTATCATTCGCCTTACTGGGATACCTCACCACAGCCCGCACATCGACTGGAGCAACTCCCTACATGCTAGTTTATGGTACAAAGGCTGTCATCCCTGCCGATGTAGGAATTCCCTCCTTGAGGATCATACAAGAAGCAGGGTTGGATGACACGGAATGGGTAAAAAGTCGCTACGAGCAGTTAGCCCTCATATATAGGAAAAGGATGAATGCTGTTTGCCACGGTCAGTTGTATCAGAACAGAATGTCTAGAGCCTTCAACAAAAGAGTTACGCCAAGGAAGTTTACACCTGGGTAGCTGGTGTTGAAGAAAATATTCCCACATCAAGGTGAAGCCAAGGGGAAATTTTCTCCCAACTGGCAAGGTCCGTACATGGTTCATCGGGTTCTAACTGGAGGAGCCCTTATTCTTGCAGAGATGGACGGGAAGTCTGGCCAAAGCCAATCACTTCAGATGCAGTGAAACGATACTATGTGTAACCACTATGATTTTTTTATGATGTAATTGAACTACGCCTGACCTGATTTCCGTTTAAGAGGAGATACGTAGGTAGCCCTATGAGTTCGGTCACAATTTAATAAAAATTTCATTTCCCCCTGCTATTGGAACTGGGGCAGAATTTTGAGGAGGACCCTCAAAATTCTGAAGTTAGTTTTCAGCCATTCATCGCCAGGAATGCCACCTCAGTAAACTGGGATCCTCAAAATTCTGAAGTTGATTTTTCAACCATTCAGCGCAACTGTCAGAAGTGCCAACCCAGTAAACTGGGGCAGAATTTTGAGGAGGACCCTTAAAATTTCAGAGTGAGAGAGGTTGCAATGTCTTGAACCGCGTCGCAGTCATTGGTTCATCTAAAGAAAGCTATTTTTGATTGTATACTTACGTTATATTTACTAAATCATGCATAACTATTGTTCGAATTGCTATTGTTTAGCGACGCTACCCCAATGATACACAATGCCAGAAGCCAGGGGAAAATGAACTAACCTTTCCCCCTTACAAAACTCACAATTTTTCTTTGGATGCAGGCACTCGACTTGCAATATCATCAGGTATATTTATGTACGCATACTTTCTCAAGAATGCAACTTCTCAGAATCATCACTTATTCGTAATCGCTATCTGTACACAACCTCCCCAGCAGTCGCAATATCGACTATCAGTTAAAAGATCTCACCACTGTATCCATTCTACATTTTCTTGCATTGCATAAGGCAAACTTTCTGTCTTTCAAGACTAAGCACTGCCTCTATCCTGCATTTTCTTACACTGCATAAGGCTACCTTTCTCCCTTTCGAGACTAAGCACTGTCTCCATCCTACATTTTTTTGCATTGCATAAGGCTGCCTTTCTGCCTTCCGAGACTAAGCACTATCTCCATCCTACATTTTCTTGCATTGCATAAGGTACCTTTCGAGACTAAGAACTGTATCCATCCTGCATTTTCTTGCATTGCATAAGGCTACCTTTCTGCCTTTCGAGACTAAGAACTATCTCCATCCTGCATTTTCTTGCATTGCATAAGGCTACCTTTCTGCCTTCCGAGGTTAAGCTCTACCTCCACCTGCATGGCTAAAATATCGCCACCTCTATTTGCATCGGCTGAAATACCACCAGCTTCATCTAAATCATGCATGGCTGAAACATCGCCAATTTTTATTTAAATCATTATCGGATGAAATATCGCCATTTATAATTATCCTTCCTTATTGGCTGAAATATCGCCAACTTTATTTAATTCTCGGTATCGGCTGAAATATCGCCATTTACATTTTTACATCAACTGAAACATCGCCGCTTTATTTAAATTTATATCGGCTAAAATATC
Organism: Nicotiana glauca; assembly: GCA_026770625.1. NCBI lineage: Eukaryota > Viridiplantae > Streptophyta > Magnoliopsida > Solanales > Solanaceae > Nicotiana > Nicotiana glauca. The sequence goes on from MU712524.1 coordinate 63,120, forward strand.
ACCATTTACATTTTCTGCATCTGTTGAAACGTCGCCAGTTTTATTTAAATTCTCGTTGGCTGAAATAGCGCCATTTAGATTTATCCTTCACATCGGCTGAAATACCACCAAATCTTGCATTTCATGGGCTGAAATACCGCCAAACCATCCAAGGGCATCATTGTTCGTAGGCATCATCTTCATAGTCTGAGAACACCATTTCATGGCCCGAGGACCCCCAATTAATATCCTACACATCATTATTCAAAGGCATCATGGTTCGGAGGCACCATTATCATAGCCCGATAACATTATTTCATAGCCTACGAATCCTTTATTTTGCACTTCATGGCCCAGGATGTCATGGTCTGAGGACGTCATCCTAAAGGAAACATTCATGGTCTAACGGGAACTTGCATCACGTTTAAGTTTATGAACGATATACGCCCGTATTGCTCACTTGCAGGTACGCTGACTAGCAACGGCCGTCTCAGCAGGAGCGATCCCGCTCCGGTTCCCACAGCCGATCAGACTTCAAATACCTCTTGCCACCTAAACATCGTGCCCGTCTCTTTCGAATCTCCATCGGGATGTTTCGTTAATGGTTCATAAACTACATACGGCCTGATTCCTGTAAAACCAAGGATATGTAGGCAGCTCAGAAACCAGAGCTCGGTCAAATTCTTTTCAAATCGCCACTTCCGGTCAAAATTGGCCATCATATCTTTACCCGACAACTCTTTCATCCTTCCCGTGTAAAGAGGGGCAGTTGTTGATACCCAGTTTTTCCCTAGGTAATTTTATACCCAAAATACTTCTAAAATAGCATATATATACATATATAAGCACACCCAAGAGTTTTGGCATTTTTAATAATTTTTAAACCCATTTATTGCCTGTTTTAATACAACAAAATCCAATAATTATTCCCTAAATTATTATTTTTGGTGAATAATTCTTTTTTATTATCACATTTGCACCAAAATATAATTAGGGTAATTTTTGCATATTTTTACAAATTTATTTGGCATTTTTAAAGCTAAATTGCATATAATTGTAATTATAGCCTATTTTGTGATTAATAGCATTTTATAATTATAAAATTAGTTTCAGTATTTTTAAGTTAATATTTATGTAATATTTGTTTACTAAGTATTTTTCATTTATTTTTAAAACTGTTATTACCATTTTTTATAAAATAAAAGGGGAAAATTGGCTATTTAAAATCTAGCCTAAATTTCATTTCAATTTCAGCCCAAATTGGCACCCCCCAATTTAAACCCAATTACCCGACCCAATACCCATTTAAACGACCCAACCCATAACCTTTTTTAATCTTGGCCGTTGATCATTTAGATCACCGGCCATCGTCCTCCCTTTCTTTTTTTTAATTTCAAACGACCCCTTACCCTACGTCATTTCTCCTCAGACACCGCCTCTAGCCCCCTTTTTTTCTCAAACGCTCTCGAAATCTCTCGAAAACCTAATCGTTTTCTGCCGCTTTCAAACCCAAACTCACCAGAACTCATGGCCGCTCAAGCCATAGACGACCTATACTCACCTCCTACTGCTCTTACGTGCCTGATGGCTGAAGGTTCGAGGCTAGACTTCGAGGGCCTTCACTCAGATCTTCGTCGATTCGAGGTTTCTAGCCATCTCCGACCTCGCTCTGGCGTGTCTTAGCCTCTTGAGCCTGATTTTGACCTTATCGACTCCAGATCTGATCTTGTTTCTTCCAAGCCTTTCTCATTTCTAGGGTTCTCAGAAACCCTAGCATTTTCGAGGTTCTTTTTTCATTTATTTGTTTAGATCTGTGCTAGATCTATGTTGTATTTAACATTTCAAGTGTTTTCCCCAAATTTCCTTTTCAAAAATCTTTTGATTTCAAATTAGGGTTTTTGAGTCGTTTTGCTAATATTTTGTTCGATTCATTTGCTTATCATCTCTAGGTTTTGAAAACCTTAATTTTTGGGATTTGTTTGAGAATCTGAAACTATTTGTTGTTTGTTTCATTTGTTTATTATCTTTTAAGTGTTGAAAACCCTAATTTCTTTGGAGTTTATGCGAGTTCCTGAAGTTGCTAGTGCATTGCATCTGTTTGAAATTGCCCAACTTGATTTGAAATTCCTTTGTTTTATCATCCCTTTTCTTTATGTGATTTCTTTGACTCTAAGTTCTTGCTACTTGTCAGACTTGACTATGTTTTCAGAACTTGACTTTACTTTTTCTCCATTACTAAGCCAATGAAATTTGACCTACGTGACTATCATGCTATGAATGCTTGCTGTCTATTAATTCTGTGCTATTACTGTATGTTGTTTCTCTTGCCATAGCTTGGCCTCACATGCCTATTACTTGTGCACTTCATTTATATACTGAGTCCCTTCTGTGATTGATTTTCAAACTCGTGACTGATTTTCAAAACTTTTCCTTGTGAATTCTGATTTTCTTCGCTTGTAAGGGTTAATTGATTTCTTTCCTTATTTTGCCTTACTGAATCCTTTCTTAAAATAAGTATGTTTTTGCACTTGGACTTAATCACTTGTTGTATTGTTTTACTACCCCTTTTATGGCAATAACCAATATGCCTCTTAAATTGATTTCTTTCCTTATTTTTTAACCTATCACTGCCCGTTAACAAGTGATCCCTTAATTAAGGGCAATTACTGGTGTAATTGAATCTGATTAGTGATTCCTTCCATGTCTGTGGCTTATTACCTCACTTTTTACTCGTTTTCAAAAACTATAAATACATGTATTTCTTCCCCTTCAAAAGGAGTTCGAATACACGAACAAGTCATTACTTCTTCTCTCAAATTCACTTAGATTTTTAAGCATTCAAGTTCTCTAAACTCACAAGCATAAAGTTCTCTTCTATGATTGTGGTTTGGCTGAAAGAATCCTGCTTTTATTTGCTTTCTTCTTCTGCAACTGGTATGTTACCTTTGTTTAATTTCTGCCACTCCCCTATGTGTTTATTCTTCAGTCCATTCTTTGTTTGGCTTACTTCTCCCATAATGTAATTTTTTTTTTGCAAGTTGGTTTGCTTCTTTGCTATGCTCCTACATGAATCCCTATACCCCAATTCCTTTATTATGTTAAGTTATGGTTCAGAAACATGACGACACTTGACATTGTTGTTCATGTATATGGACTGGACTCCCTCAATCCTAAACTCTTTCAATTCCCATTCCCTTTTCCCCTTTATATGTATCCTGAGCTTAAGACCTTGGTCTGGCAGTGTCCTAATCACTGTCTAGACCATAGTCTGACCTTCAATAGGTCTGTGCTCTTATTTGCTGGCTGAACAGGTTTGGTCAGGGGTGTGCCAGCCTACCTCATGGTTAGGTATGACCACCATCCTGCCTTGGCATCCCCTAACTCCCTCTCTATTGCACTTGCTCTCACTATTAGAACTTAGGTTCTTCCCCCCTCTTGTGAGCCTTGCCTTAGGACCCATGAGCTCCCTCTGAACTTGGACACTTGAGGGCTGACTCTTCCACACTGCACTTTAATTCAGTTTCTAATTAATATCTTAGGTGTAAGCACTGCCTGGGGTTCCTAAAACTCCTTGGATCTCTGAAACAACCTAGATAAAAGAAGGCTTTAGAAATCTTGATCTCGGAAGTGGTTCAATCACATATTATTAGAAACTAAGTCTGAATTAGGCTACTCGGATGTAGCTAATAGCTTCTGATGTACTTTTAATTTCAGTCTTGTTCTACTGGTCTATAATGATTTGTATAAACTCATGGGGATTTAGTGAAAAAGGGGATGGGGGTTTACTTTTATGCACAAAGGGTAGAAAACATGCCTATAGGATTTTATTTCTAATTTGTGCAGTTTCACACGTAGAAAACATGCCTATAGGATTTAACTTCTGAATTTTGCAACCATGCATATAGATATCATGCCTATAGGAGTTTGCATCTCTGTATATAATAACGACATTAGGCAAACAGTTAGGTTTAATAATAAAATGGCATACATAGATATCATTGTTTATAAGGATTCTATTAGTGTTTGAAAAGGAATCAAAAAGCATTAGTGTATAGAAATCATGCCTATAGGGATTTCGAACCAGAGCTGTCTTATTTGTTTAAAACAGTATCGATTTTACTAAAACAAATGACTTCCTACACCCTTTCTGAACTCTTAAAACTTTTTCTCACAATCAAATCAGTGTATTCTCTCTGAAACTTACTCTCTCGTTGACTCTGGTAAACTTTTTTCTCAAATCTGCCTAAAGTCATTTATTTATATTTATCTAAAAAATCTCTTCTAATCAATCTGTAACTCAGTTCTTTTGTTAAAAAATAGGCAACTCTTTCTCTAACTAATCTGCCTCCTGAAACTCATTTTTTTAGTTGTTAAACCGCCTTTGTAACAAACCAATACCCTTTTTTGAAACCTATTTTTTACTCTGTAATTTTCCTTTAAAATCAGCTTGTGTTTTAAAAATCAGTAGTTCTATCCAACACATAGACAAAAGGGTTAACTAACCAAATGGATCAATCTTAAATAACCACATTCGAATAAGCCTAATATAGACTTCCTGTCTAAAAATATGTGTTGAACCAGTCCACTTATCGCATTAATATAATTTAAGACTAAATCAGTACGTACAAGGCATGCTAAATTCTATGGCTTTATCTGATTTTAGGAGGATTATTTGAGCCTACTTGCTTATTTGCTTGCCCCTTTACTTGCATTATGTATTTTGATTGACGCCTTAGTATTTTGTCCTTTGAAAACTCTCAAAAGGCTCCAAACCCCTCTCCGTTTAGGACTAGTAGTCCAAATTCCTCCGGGACTGATAGGATTGGGACGGGTACTAGCATGCAATAAGTAACGAGACATTCCGCGCTTTAATACCTTAATGGGGTGGGAAGGGTAGATATGAATATGATGACCACGCGATAATACCACGTGTATAAACGGTTATCGGGTGTTGTGTGGGGTGATCCATATTATTTATAAACATAGGACCCCTCTCCCTTTACCTGTTTATTTTTATTTCGAAAACTGCTTTTCTCAAATTTCAGCTTCTTTAATTGCTTTTTAACTTCAATTACTTGCAGTAATTTTGTGAAATTTTTCCCTCTCTTCACTCGTTTATTCTGAATTTTAAAACTACTTTCTTCTCAAATTCAGCCTCTTTAACTTCGTTTTAATTTCAAATTATTTGCAACTATTATATGAAAACCCCCTCGTATTTGTAATTCTTGCTTGTTTACTTGTTGTTTGCACTTAATGTCACAATTGTAGTATAGCCGGGAACCACGCTAGTAGATCTTGAAGGGTGCCTAACACCTTCCTCTCGAGATAATTTCTAGCCCTTACCCGAATTCTGGTTTTCTAACTAAAAAACTCTTAGTGTCCTAATACACTTAATCATTAGGTGGCGACTCTTCAAACTCAAAAAAAATCCAATTCTCGCAAGGGAATAGAGTTGTCCTCTCGAATGTCGTATACCCGATTCCGAACCCGATTCTGGAAAAAAGGGGGGCGTCGACACCACGTACAGAAACTGACCATAAACTATGCAACCTACCACCTCTCCTATTTCTAATAGGAGCAGAAGAAGGGGGAAGTTCGTCTACAATGAGGACTTTTCGAGGATCAGAATTTGAAGAACACACAGTTGTATAAAGAAGTAGAACCTACTGAAGAACAAGATATGGATAAAGAACACTAAAGAAATTTTTTTCGTGAAAGTAAAGACGAAGGATGTATTTATATGCAGAAACAATCGTCATGCAAAAAAGGTAATAATGGAAACGTCATTATGAAAATTGTTACATCGTGATTGATGTAGCCGTAAAAAAGCCCCATAATTCGCTGAATAGTTGCAGAGCCAATCGATGACCATCACGTATCACATGCATTAAATGGAAGTGACATGCGGTGCGTCAATTCAGAAGAAGTTATAATGGTATGTGAGAAACAACAGCAAAAATTCCCACTTTAAATGAGATCAACTTCCCAAATATTCAATTACTGAATAATTGGCAAGTGAAGGACTATCTGTATTGAGAAAAATAAATATTATACGTGGAATAAGTTATGTGGCTTACACGACAAGACACATGGATCATTAGAAAAGTGACATCTCAAAAAGAGTACTTAAAAAGACGTAAGTCTTAATAGGTACGAGCGAAACGTCTAAGAGACAAGAAGAAACGGCTGCTCAAGTCTCTTTAATAATTTGAAGAGACACCGGTGAAATGAGCCAAGACAGAAAAAAGGATAGATTCATTGGTCTTCAATTAATGAGCATGAATGATTACAAACGTTACAGAATCTTCACGAAACAATTACGATTACCAATTATAACGTTTCATTAATGCTATAATGACTTGGTCATAAAGGAGAAAAGACGTTTTACATAGAGATGACTATATAAGGAATAGAAATATCATTTGTATAGACACGTTCTGATTATTACTGAATACAATTATTTACTTTTTCTTCACACTGATTACTTTACTATTTCATATTCTAATTTTCCTTTCTTATTGCAAAAATATTTTTTTTTTATTATCAGTAATCCGAATACTTCTAAAAATTGACTTTCACCGAAATTCCTATATTTTGATTAAACCAACTATTCCAAATACCATGACAATGATTAGAGGAATATGGAATAATTTGACGTTGATTTGTAAATGTGATGAATCAAATTGGTAATTCACTACCATCAATTGATGATTTAGAAGGAAAATGGGTAAAATTTGATTCTGAATTATTTAAAATTGAGCAACTTTTCCGTTGGTAAATTTTCACTCTATTGGAGTAGTAAATTGACGCCTACCAGAGCTCCAACCTAAGGGAGTTATTAATCATATTCAAAAGCTGAGAAGTAAAGTTTGACCTTTTTCTTCAATGTATTTGGGCACGTGGATCCATCAATTTTACGTTGGAGCTTCGTTAATGACAAAGGCAAATATATATTTAGATAAAATACTTTCCTTTTTAGTCTGTTCCAAAACAATTGATTCATTTCTAAATTTGGAAATAATTTAACTTTAAACTCTTTATTTTACTCATTTACCCTTAATGAGAAGCTTTTATAGCCACACAAATGTCATGACTCCATAAACCTTTTACCCCTTAAACTTTAAAACCACAAGTTTTAAAAGTATTTTTCTTTTTTTCTTAAACTCCGTGTTGAGTCAAACTATCTCGTCTAATATGAAATGGAAGGAGTAATAATCTATTAATGATAGTTATATAAATAAACAAAAAGTATAACGATGACGAAATTGAGCAATTTCAAATGGTACAGGAGCAACTTTAAGCATCTTCATCTTTCCCTGAAGAACACCACCCCACCCCCTTTGTTTACACCACTAGATAATGATGTATACCTAAACTGTGTTTTCATCAATTTTGTTCATTGAAATATCCCTAAACCTGTTCTTTAGAAGCATGATACCTAATATTAATTGCTCCTAAATTGAGTTTTAAAATACGATTTCAAATGTTAATGATTGAGTTCTAAAATTGGTATTTGTACATATTTAATGTGAACACAAATAATGAGAAGCAGGTATTATCTGCATATAATGGGAGAATTAAAACAAGTTCAAGATGAGTTTGCATTTGATTTATCCTCTTCCTTTACTAAGTTGTAATGGTTTAATGGATAATTTTTAAACGGAAAAGGGTCAAAACTAACTATTGGCTTAGGGCTAAAAATACCCTTCGTCCACATATCGGTCTAAAAACGCACATGTCGTCTTTTTTTTTTTGTCCATTTCTATTCTTATGACTAACGGTCAACACTAAATGAATAAAAAATTTATACAAATACCACGTAGTTTTTTCTCATTGGTCTAATTTAAAAACCTAACCCTGTTTAAATAAATCCACCCAAATGATAAGGTTTTCGGACTCAAACTCAAAGCCAAACCCTAAAAACTTCACCCATTGCTGTCATCCAAAAAGATACTTCACTGTTTTCGTTTATCACTGTTAGGAAAACTTCTAACAAATGGATTTTTGAAGTTTGATTGAAAATTACTTATAGAAAGTTTATTTAACTAGTTACAACTTTATTTGTTGCTTGAGAAATATTGAAGTTATTTTTTTTTTCGAGCGACCCAGTTAACTTGAAAAAATCAAGTAGTTAAACTGATTCTAATTCCTTAGTTTCCACTGAGATTCGAAAATTAAGAAAGAACTTTGAACCCACCATTATTAATATGTTCAAGCTCTAATTTAGTTTGCAATTTCGAATTTTTTGGCGACTTGATGTGTAAAATTGATTTGGTTTTATGTCACGATCCGAATTTTTTACCATCGGGAGTCGTGATGGCGCCTACTGTCGAAGCTAGGCAAGCCAAGCATTCAAACATTTTTCGAGAACAACACAACATTAATAACGATAATAAACCTTTAAATAAAAGCGGAAGTCTTTTATAATATAACTAACTGGAAACCCAAAATGCGAAAGTGTAATATTTCCTCTACCCAAGGCCGGAGTCGCTATCTCACGAACCACTAAAGAGTGCTACAAACAAGTCCGAATAGAAAATATATAATATCTGTCTCGATACAGTGAAAACAAACTGAAAATGTGGAAAGGGACTTCGGCCTGCGAACGCCAGCTAGGCTACCTCGAAAGTCCCTGGACTGAAATCAGCTCCCGATCAATATACTACTGCTGTGGTCCAAAAGCTACTCCGGTACCGTGATCTGTGCAAAAGAGCACAGAAGTGTAGCATCAGCACAACCGACTCCATGT
>MU712524.1:72433-87821 GCA_026770625.1 Nicotiana glauca
ATATATATATATATATATGCGACAAAAAGGAAAGAATACAGAAATTAAACAGTTAAGAGGGAGGGAAGCATACTATGGGAAAGTACAATCCGGATATAAATTCAACAATTTAAGTAAGAAACAGGGCAGTAACAATAATTAATGAGAGCAGGAAGTCAACACTTGCACGACATCAACCTTCGTGTTTTTACCCTCATTCTCACAAAAAGCAATCAAATAAAGTGCACGACATCACCCTTTGTGCTTTCCCTCGCATAACTCTCTTATCATGGCACGGAATGATCCTTCATGCAATTATAATCAAATCAGAGCACAGAATGTCCCTTCGTGCATAAATAATCAAAACATGGCACAGAATGACCCTTCATGCAAATAAAATCAAAACATGTCACGGAATGACCCTTCGTGAAAATATAATCAAAACATGGCACAGAATGACCCTTCATGCAATATCACTCTTCCTCACCCAAACAATAATCACAATCAAACGAGACGAGGGGATAAACAAATAATATGAAATGTCCCGGCAAGGAAAAAATACAATTAAACAGCTAAATCCTGGCAAGGGAGCAACAACAATAACTTTCACATCCCGACAAGGGAGATAATCAATATACTCAAACCATCCCGGTAAGGAATTAATCATATCTCTTTCTATTTCTTTCATATCTTACTCAATAGTATTTTTATCGTTCGAGCCAACGATCCAAAGAATTTATAGTTCATAATTAGTCCTCATACTCTTCACATTGCATAGAGTTCATCAATTAACATGGAAGAGTCATAACAATATCAGGATAAGTGCATACAAGGACCCACGGTCATGCTAGATACCGGTGTATAGATACTCGTCACCATGCCTATACACCGTACTCGATCATTTAGCAGTTAGAAAATAATAACGCTCTAATCCTATTCCCTCAAGCCAAAGTTAGATCAAACACTTACCTCGGTCCAAAGAATAGCAATCAATCCTCAAATACCGCCTTTTCTCTACAATCCGACTCCGAAATAATGATATCTAGGCATAATTAATTCAATAATATCAATAAAGACTCAATGGCAACATCCCATAGCCTAGATATGAATTTTCTAGCATTGTTCCAAGGATACCAAAATTCGACACCCGGCCCACATGGTCCAAACACGAGGCTCGGATCAAAACCCAATCACTCATAACCCCACGAGTTCAAATATGCAATTTGTTTTCAGATTCGATCCCAAATTGAGGTTGAATCATCCAAAATTCTCAAAACCCTAACTCTACCCAAAACCCTTAATTTCTACTTTGATTTCATGATTTAGGCTTAGAAATTAGCGATTAGTTGAAGAAATTAAGAGAAGACGAGGTTAGGAACACTTACCTATGAAGTTATGGAGGAAGAGCTCTACAAATTCGTCTATGGGGTGTGAGGAAGAAGGGTTCGTGTGGAAAAATGGGGTGAATACCGCAACTATTCTGTTTTTAAACTTTAAAAATCACTGAAGGGATTTACTCTACGCGTTCGCGACACAGAGGTTACGTTCGCGATGAAGGGGATCTGGAGGCATCGCGTTCGCGATTGAGAGAACGCGATCGCGAAGGGGAAAGTTGAGGGGGTCCAAGAATTTGTCATATGCGAACGCGTGAAGACCCATGTGAACGTGATGAGAAGGCTGGTCAACTTACGCGTTCGCGAACTGGGGAATGCAAACGCGAAGAAGAAACATCCGGGGGTCCTGAAATTGTCTTACGCGATCGCGATAGTGATGATGCGAATGTGAAGATGGGGACCTGCGAAGCATCGCGAACGCGTGATAAAGGACACGATCGCGAAGAAGGGAGTGCCTGTGCAAAAACTGCAGAAAATTTGATATCATCCTAAGTCCAAACTACCCCGAACACCTCCGAAAACACTCCCGAGCCCTTGGGGCTCCTAACCAAACACACGCACTAACTCAACAACCTCATACGAACTTAACCGAGCGATCAAATCGCCATAACAGCATCAAAATCAATGAATCAAACCTCAAAATCATCATTTTTCATTATAATTTCATAAACTTCCAACTTTAGATATTTAGGTCCGAAACACGTCAAATGACGTCTGATTTCGACCAAACTTTACAGAAAGTACTTAACACATATATAAGACTTGTACCGGGCGTCGTAACCAAAATACGAGCTCGATACCATAGTCTTTTAATCAATTTTTATTTCCATTTTCCTTAATAATTTCAGAAAAATAATTTCACAGAAAAATTCTTTTACTCGGGTTCTAGACCCCGGATTTCGACTCCGGGCACATGCCCGAGTACCATATTTTTCTACGGACCCTCCGAGACCGTCAAATCACTGGTCCGGGTCCGTTTACCAAAAATGTTGACCGAAGTCAACTTTAATCATTTTAAAGCCACATTTTGAAATTTTTCACAGAATTTAACATATAATCTTTCCCGCTATGCGCTTGGACTGCGCATGCAAATCGAGGCAACTAAAAGTGAGGTTTTCAAGGCCTCGAAAGCGTGGAAAAGAGAGAAATCCGGTGATGACCCTTTGGGTCTTCACATTCTCCACCTCTAAAACAACCGTTCATCCTCGAACGGACAAAAGAAAGAAGTACCTGAGTCGGGAAATAGATGAGGGTAACCGCTCCGCATATCAAACTCGGACTCGCAGATCGATGCCTTAGGAGGCTGACCTCTCCACTGGACATGCACTGAAGGAAAACTCTTCGACCTCAACTGTCGAACCTGCCGATCTAAGTTAGCTACCGGCTCCTCCTCGTAAGACAGATCCTTGTCCAACTGGACAGTGCTGAAATCTAACATGTGGGCTGGATCGCCGTGATACCTCCGAAGCATGGACACATGAAACACTGGATGCACGGCTGACAAGCTAGGTGGCAAGGCAAGTCTATAAGCCACCTCTCCCATACGATCTAGAATCTCAAATGGACCAATGAACCTAGGGCTAAGCTTGCCCTTCTTCCCAAATCTCATCACGCCCTTCAAAGGCGACACTCAGAGCAAAACCTACTCACCAACCATGAAAGCTACATCTTGAACCTTACGATCTGCATAACTTTTTTGTCTAGACTGAGCTGAACGAAGCCTGTCCTGAATGATTTTGACCTTATCCAAGGCCTCTTGAACTAAATCTGTACCCAATAATCGAGCCTCTCCCGGCGCAAACCATCCAACCGGAGATCGACATCGCCTACCATACAACACCTCATATGGAGCCATTTGAATGCTGGACTGGTAGCTGTTATTGTAGGCAAACTCTGATAAAGGCAAAAATTGGTCCCACAAGACTCCAAAATAAATGACACAGGCTCGGAGCATATATTCCAATATCTAAATAGTCCTCTCAGACTGGCCGTCCGTCTGAGGATGGAACGTTGTGCTCAACTGAAACTGGGTGCCTAACTCCTCCTGAACTTCTCTCTAGAAGCGCAAGGTAAACTGCGTACCCCGGTTCGAAATGATAGATGTCGGCACCCCATGAAGGCGAACAATCTCCTGGATGTAGATCTCAGCTAACCTCTCCGACGAATAGGTGGCTGCAATAGAAATAAAATGCGCTGAGTTGGTCGGCCTATCAATAATGACCCAAATAGCATCAAACTTCTTCCAAGTCATCGGAAGTACAGTAACGAAATCCATGGTAATTCTCTCCCACTTCCACTCGGGAAGCTCAATCCTCTGAAAGAAACCACCAGGCCTCTGATGCTCATACTTGACTTGCTGACAATTCAAACACCTAGCCACATATGCAACAATATCTTTCTTCATCCTACGCTACCAATAATGCTGCCGCAAGTCCTGGTACATCTTCGCGGCGCCTGGGTGAATAGAATACCGAGAACTATGGGCCTACGCTAAGATCATCTCTCGAATCCCATCGACATTGGGCACACAAACTCACCCCTGCAACCTCAACACACCATCATTATCTAAGGTCACCTTCGTGGCACCTCCGTGCTGCACCGTGTCTCTCAAGACACATAAATGGGGATCATCGAACTGCTGATCACAGATACGCTCCAATAATGAAGAACGAGCGATCGTGCAAGCTAACACTCTGCTAGGCTCAGAAATGTCCAACCTCACAAACCGATTGGCCAAGGCCTGAATATCCAAATCAAGCGATCCCTGGCTAACCGGAACATAAGCAAGACTGCCCATGCTGGCGGACTTCCTACTCAATGCATCGGCCACTATATTGGCTCTCCCAAGGTGGTACAAAATAGTAACATCATAATCCTTCAATAGCTCCAACCACCTCTGCTGCCTCAAGTTCAACTCCTTCTGCTTGAACAAGTATTGCAGACTCTTGTGATCAGTGTACACCTCACATGTCACCCCATATAAGTAATGCCTCCAAATATTCAAAGCATGAACAATAGCTGCCAACTCTAAATCATGAACCGGATAATTCTTCTCATGGATCTTCAATTGCCTCAAAGCATAAGCAATGACTCTACCATCCTGCATCAATACAGCACCAAGCCTAATACGGGAATCATCACAATAAACTGTATAGGGTCCTGAGCCTGTGGGCAAAACCAATATCGGTGCCGTAGTCAGAGCTTTCTTGAGCTTTTGAAAGCTCTCCTTACACTCTTCTGACCATCAACTGGGCACCCTTCTGGGTCAATCTGGTCATCGGGGTTGCTATGGATGAAAATCCCTCTACGAACCGGCGGTAATAACCTGCTAACCCCAAGAAACTCCAAATCTCAGTAGCTGATGCTGGTCGAGGCCAGTTTTTGACTGTCTCAATCTTCTTTGGGTCCAGCTGAATACCCTCTGCTAATACAACATGACCCAGAAATGCAACCGAACTCAACTAGAACTCGCACTTCGAGAACTTAGCATACAACTGACTATCCTTCAGAGTTTGAAGAACCACTCTGAGGTGCTGCTCGTGCTCCTCCTGGCTGCGGGAGTACACCAGAATATCATCAATAAAGACTATCACGAACAAGTCCAAGTAAGGTATGAACACTCGGTTCATCAACTCCATAAATGCGGCTGGGGCATTGGTCAACCCAAATGATATGACCAAAAGTCATAATGACCGTACCGAGTGCGGAATGCTGTCTTAGGGACATCAGATGCCCTAATCCTCAGCTGATGGTAGCCAGATCTCAAGTTTATCTTTGAAAACACCTTCGCACCCTGAAGCTGGTCAAACAAATCATCAATCCTCAGCAGTGGGTGCTTGTTCTTAATCGTCACCTTATTCAATTGCCGGTAATCAATGCACATCCTCATCGATCCATCCTTTTTCTTCACAAATAACACCGGAACACCCCAAGGAGAAACACTAGGCCTGATAAAACCCTTCTCTAGCAAATCTTGCAACTGGTCCTTTAACTCCTTCAACTCTGACGGGGCCATGCGATACGGCGGAATAGAAATGGGTTGCATGCCTGGGGCCAGATCAATACAGAAATCAATATCCCTATCGGGCAGGGAACTCCCGAATAATAGAAATAGGGTCAGTAGAAGAAACCTCTGTGCTGGAATTGCGAACATACGCTAGATAAGCTAGATACCCCTTCTCGACCATGCGTCAAGCCTTTACATATGAAATAACTCTGTGGGTGACATGTCCTGGGGTCCCTCTCCACTCCAATCGGGGCAAATCTGGCAAAGCCAAGGTCACGGTCTTGGCATGATAATCCAAGATAGCATGATACGGGGACAACCAATCCATCCCTAATATAACGTCGAAATCCACCATGTCTAAAAATAATAAATCAACATGGGTCTCAAGACCCTCAAACAATACCACACAAGAATGATGAACTCGGTCGACCACTATAGAATCACCCACCAGTGTAGATACATAAATAGGAATACCCAAGGCATCACTAGGCATAGTCAGGCAGGGTGCAAAATAGGACGACACATATGAATACGTAGACCCGGGGTCAAATAGCACTGAAGCATCCCTATCACAGACCAAAATAGTACATGTAATAACAACATCTGAAGACTCGGCCTCTGGCCAGGCTGGCAAAGCATAACACCGGGGCTGGGCCCCACCTCCCTGAACCATATATCTGGGACGATCGGCTACTGGCTGACCTCTACCTCTGCCGGTCTGAGCTTCACCTCTATGATCCCTACCCCGCCTCTAGCCGGCTGGGCGAGCTGTGGATCACCTGATGCCTAAATCATGGGGCGAGGACCCTGCTGCTGAGAGCTGCCCGAGGCTCGAGGGCAAAACCTGACAATGTAACCGGGGTCACCACAACCATAACAAGCCCTCGGTTGCTGCGACTGCTGGCCCTGTCAACCTGAATGCCCTCCCCGGAAGCTCTGAAGTGGAGGCACACTGATGGGCTGCTGATCAGAATAATGCTGCTGAGAACCACCACCACCTGGAGTACATGAGAAACCTGGAGTGCTGACTGAAAAGGTCTTGGTGAATGGCCCCTACCATAAGAATCCCTAACTCCAGACGAGGTACCACTGAATCTACCAGAATGACGAGGCCTCTTATCCGACACCTGACCACCTCCTCGTGCAAGGGCCATCTCAACTCTACGAGCCGTATTGGCTGCCTCCTGAAAGGAAATCTCACTACCAGCTCCCATGGCCATCTGGAGATAGATCGGCTGAATCAATCCATCACTAAACCTCCGCACCCTCTGTCGCTCTGTGGGGAGTATAACAGTAACATGGCGTGCCAAGTCAATGAATCGAGTCTTATACTGTGTCACTGTCATGGAGCCCTGCTCGAGGCGCTTGAACTGCCTGCGAAGTGCCTCTACTGAGTGACTGGGAGAAACTTCTCCAAAAATAACTCCGCGAACTGATCTCATGTCAATGCTGGAGACCCTGCTGGTCTAGATAGGCAATAATCCCTTCACCAAGTCTTGGCGGATCCTGCAAGCCTGAAGGTGCCAAAATCGACCCTATTGGTCTCCACTATACCCATGGTCTTAAGGATCTCATGGCAGCTGAATAAGAAATCCTGTAGATCCTATGATGAAGCACCGCTGAATGTGGTGGTGAAGAGCTTGGAGAACCGATCAAGTCTCCACAAATCATCCGAAGACATAGCCGCTCCATCATCGGCCTGGATTGCAATACCTGGCAGAGGTGTCATAGCTGGCTGAACCACTGGGACATGAGTCTGGGGAGCTACCTGCTCCGGAGTACGTGTAGTAGGAGTCTAAACTCCTCTTCCAGCTTGAGAAGTGGCCGGTGTTACAGGCAGCAAACCTGCTCTAGTGACACTCTCCATAAAGCCTGCCAATCTGGCTAAAGCGTCCTGAAGATCTGGGGTGACCATGACCCCTCCTAGGACCTGAGCCGGGCCCACCGGAGCTGCTGGACCTAGAACCTCCTCATCATAGTCAATATGAGGCTCCACCTATGGGACTGCTGCTCGAGGCTGAGCTCTACCCCTACCTCAACCTCTGGCACGGCCTCGGCCTCTGCCCTTCGCAGTAGCTGCTGTTGGGGGCTCTGGCTGCTGCGCGGTAGAAGAGGAAGCACGTGTTCTCGCCATCTACAAAAGAACAGAGTAGATAGACAATAAGTATTTGAGAAACAGAATCGCACGACATGAAAGAACAAAAGTAAAACTTTTCCTAACTCCGTAGCCTCTGGGGGATAAATACAGACGTCTCAGTACCGATCCTTCAAACTCTACCAAGTTTTTCCGTGAGTAGCGAGACCTATGCAACCTAGAGCTCTGATACCAAATTGTCACAATCCGGATTTCCCACCATCGGGGGTCATGATGGCGCCTACCGTCGAAGCTAGGCAAGCCAAGCATTCAACATTTTCCGATAACAACACAACAGTAATAACAATAATAAATATTTAAATAAAAGCAGAAGTCTTTTATAACATAACTAACTTGAAACCCAAAATGCGGAAGTGTAATATTTCCTCTACCCAAGATTGGAGTCGCTATCTCACGAACCACTAAAAATTGCTACAAACAAGTATGAATAGAAAATACATAATGTCTGTCTCGATACAATGAAAACAAACTGAAAATATGGAAAGGGACTTCGGCCTGCGAACACCATCTAGGCTACCTCGAAAGTCCCTGGACTGAAATCAACTCCCGAATAATATACTACTACTGTGGTCCAAAAGCTACTCTGGTATCGTGATCTGTGCAAAAGAGCATAGAAGTGTAGCATAAGCACAACCGATCCCATGTGCTGGTAAGTGCCTGGCCTAACCCCGGCAAAGTAGTAATGAGGCTAGACTGGACTACCAAATCAATCTGTGCAGTTCAATATATATATATATATATATATATATATATATATATATGCGACAAAAAGGAAAGAATACAGAAATTAAAAAGTTAATAGGGAAGGAAGCATACTATGGGGAAGTACAGTCCGGATATAAATTCAACAATTTAAGTAAGAAGCAAGGCAATAACAATAATTAATGAGAGCAGGAAGTCAAAAGTTGTACGGTATCAACCTTCGTGCTTTTACCCTCATTCTCACAAAAAGCAATTAAATAAAGTGCACGGCATTACCTATCGTGCTTCCCCCCACATAACTCTCATATCATGGCACAGAATGATCCTTCATGCAATTATAATCAAATCAGAGCACGGAATGTCCCTTCGTGCATAAATAATCAAAACATGGCATGGAATGACCCTTCGTGCTAATATAATCAAAACATGGCACGGAATGATCCTTCGTGAAAATATAATCAAAACATGGCACGAAATGACCCTTCGTGCAATATCACTCTTCCTCACCCAAACAATAATCACAACCAAACGGGACGAGGGGATAAACAAATAATATGAAATGTCCCAGCAAGGCAAAAACACAATTAAACAATTAAATCCCGGCAAGGGAGCAACAACAATAACTTTCACTTCCCGGCAAGGGAGATAATCAATATACTCAAACCATCCCAGCAAGGGATTAATCATATCTCTTTCTATTTCTTTCATCTCTTAATAGTCTTTTTATCGTTCGAGCCAATGCTCCAACGAATTTACAATCCATAATTAGTCCTCATACTCTTCATATTGCATAGAGTTCATCAATTAACATGGAAGAGTCATAACAATATCAGGATAAGTGCATACAAGGACCCACAGTCATGCTAGACACCGGTGTATAGATACTCGTCACCATGCCTATACATCGTACTCGATCATTTAGTAGTTAGCAAATAATAACACTCTAATCTTATTCCCTCAAGCCAAAGTTATATCAAACACTTAGCTCGGTCCAAAGAATAGCAATCAATCCTCAAATACCGCCTTTCCTCTACAATCCGACTCCGAAATAATGATATCTAGGCATAATGAATTCAATAATATCAATAAAGACCCAATGGAAATATCCCATAGCCTAGATATGAATTTTGCTAGCATTGTTCCAAGGATACCAAAATTCGA
Organism: Nicotiana glauca; assembly: GCA_026770625.1. Lineage (NCBI taxonomy): Eukaryota > Viridiplantae > Streptophyta > Magnoliopsida > Solanales > Solanaceae > Nicotiana > Nicotiana glauca. The sequence goes on from MU712524.1 coordinate 81,831, forward strand.
CACCGGGCCCATATGGTCCAAACATGAGGCTCGAACCAAAACCCAATCACCCATAACCCCACGAGTTCAAATATGTAATTTATTTTAAGATTCGACCCCAAATTGAGGTTGAATCATCCAAAATTCTCAAAACCCTAACTCTACCCAAAACCCTTAATTTCTACTTTGATTTCATGATTTAGGCTTAAAAATTAGTGATTAGTTGAAGAAATTAAGAGAAGACGAGGTTAGGAACACTTACCTATGAAGTTATGGAGGAAGAGCTCTTCAAAATTCGCCTATGGGGTGTGAGGAAGAAGGGTTCGTGTGGAAAAATGGGGTGAATCCCGTAACTATTCTATTTTTAAACTTTAAAAATCACTGAAGGGATTTACTCTACGCGTTCGCGGCACAGAGGTCGCGTTCGCGATGAAGGGGGACTGGAGGCATCGCGTTCGCAATTGAGAGAACGCGACCGCGAAGGGGAAAGTTGAGGGGGTCCAGTAATTTGTTATATGCGAATGCGTGAAGACCCACGCGAACGCAATGAGAAGGCTGGTCAACTTACGCATTCGCGAACTGGGGAATGCGAACGCGAAGAAGGAACTTCCGGGGGTCCTGAAATTGTCTTACGTAATCGCGATAGTGATGATGAGAATGCGAAGAAGGGGACCTGCGAAGCATCGCGAACGCATGCTGAAGGACGCGAACGCGAAGAAGGGAATGCCTGTGCAAAAATTACAGAAAATCTAATATCATCCTAAGTCCAAAACTACCCCGAACACCTCCGAAAACACTCCCGAGCCCTCGGGGCTCCTAACCAAACACACGCACTAAAGCTCCTAACCAAACACATGCAATAACTCAACAACCTCATACGAACTTAACCGAGCGATCAAATTGCCATAACAACATCAAAATCGATGAATCAAACCTCAAAATCATCATTTTTCATTATAACTTCATAAACTTCCAACTTTAGATATTTAGGTTCGAAATACGTCAAATGACGTCCGATTTCGACCAAACTTTACAGAAAGCACTTAACACATATTTAAGACTTGTACCGGGCGTCGGAACCAAAATACGAGCCCGATACCATAGTATTTTAATTAATTTTCATTTCCATTTTCCTTAATAATTTCAGAAAAATAATTTCATAGAAGAATTCTTTTACTTGGGTTCTAGACCTCGAATTTCGACTCCGGGCACATGCCCGAGTCCCATATTTTTCTACGGACCCTCCGGGACTGTCAAATCACTGGTCCAGGTCCGTTTACCAAAAATATTGACCGAAGTCAACTTTAATCATTTTAAAAATTTTCACAGAATTTATATAATCTTTCCGGCTACGCGCCCAGACTATGCACGCAAATCGAGGCAACTAAAAGTGAGGTTTTCAAGGCCTCGGAAGTGCGGAAAAGAGAAAAATCCGGTGATGACTCTTTGGGTCGTCACATTTTATTATTGAGCTGGGAGTCAAGTATTCATGATAAGAAAACTAGAGACTAGGAAGAAGAATTTATTGCTGAAATTCTAAGAGCTTGGTTCAAAAAATAATTTAAAAAGTACAAAAAAAAAACAATTAGATTTGGCATATGGGTCCGAAAACGTTTATATGTGGGTAGATTTTTTAATTGGAGTCAGGGTTTTATATTCAACCAATGAGAAAATGTCACATGGTATTTGTATAAATTATTTTTGTATTTAGTGTCGACCATTAATCATAAGGGTCGAAATGGGCCAAAAAATAGACGGCTGATGCATTTTTAAACGGATAGGTGGACGAAGAGTATTTGTAACCTTAAGCAAATAGTTCAGGGATAATGTTGACCTTCTTCCGATTTTTAAATTTTGTTATATTTGATAGAAGCCTATGTGAGCTAATACATTGGAAAAGAATTTATTCTTTGTGGTCAATACCTAAATTCTTCCAAATTAGCTTACTTTTTTCAAATTTCAATTCTTAGTTGTTCTCCAATTATCTTTGTGAACACCTAATTTTTGCACTATTTTAACACCTCCTAAAGTTATTAATGTTTGTTACTTTAATTGTTTTTCTCAAATTTTGTATCTTTAATTGCATATTTTCTATCATGAAAAATACCAAAAAAATTGGTACTTACTTCATTTATGCATTTTCGGAATTGACTAACTTTTCAATTGGTAAATCAATCTAGTTAATTGATCATTTAAATAAGTTATTTTATTTGTGTAAAATTAATTTAATAAGTAGGATTAAAGGAAAATGGGCTAAAATTAAAATGATCAGGTGGCTAAGAATGTAATATCATATTTAATTGAGTGGCTACCACGAAATGATTCAAAACGACATAGTTTCAAGGTGAAACTAGGTCACCTTGTTTAATGAAACCAAGACCAAATCTCAACCTTTCATCATACTCTGATCCAATAGCCCTTATTCAATATCCTCAAAGGTATATAAGGCCCCTAAAATCAGATTTTTGCCTTCATTTTTATATAACACAAACCCTAATACCCTCTCTTCTCTCCCACTCCTCCTCTGTCGCCGCCGCCACTCTCCACGGCGGCACCACCGCTTGACGCCATCCAACGGTGGGCAAACACCCTCCAACCAACGCCAATCTCTTCATCTCCTCCTCCTCCTCTACCCTAATCCAAACCGCAAATCCCTTGAATCCTCCTCAAACGCCACAAATCTAGCCAAATCCGAAACCCTAGCCACCTAAATTTTTCTCTTCTCTTCAACGAACTATTAACAAATACGACCACCCAACCCCATAAATATTACCTAAACGTGTATATCTCAAGGATATATGCACTTTCCCTCTAGATTCACCCCTCTAAAAAAGCAACACCATTTACCACCCCACTACCCTGCCGTCCAACCACCACTGTCACCAGCCCATTGACCCATCTATTTTTTTAGCCTAGTTTCGATCAAAAAAAATTTGTTTCCTCTTGGAATGATGCTGGTTCATTGAGTACAACGTATCCCAAAAGGAAACAAACGTTCCAAGGTCGGAAAGCTACCATTTGGCGTCCTCAGCATTGTCTCATTTTCATATAACACAAATCCTAGCACCCTCTTTTCTCTCCCATTCCTTCTCTGTCACCGCTGCCACTCTCCATGGAACCACCACCTGTCGTCGTCCATCGGTGGCCAAACACCCTCCAACCAACGCCAATCTCTTCATCTCCTCCTCATCTACCCTAATCCAAGCCCCAAATCCCTCGAATCCTCCTCAAACGCCACAAATTTAGCCAAATCCGAAACCCTAGCCGCCTAAATTTTCCTCTTTTCTTCAGCGAACTAGTACCAAATACGACCACCCAACCCCATAAATATTACCTAAACGTGTATATCTCAAGGATATATACACTTTCCCTCTAGATTCACCCCCAAATAAGCACCACCATCGACCATCCCACTGCCGCGTCGTCCAACCACCACTGCCACCAGCCCACTGGCCCCTCTATTTTTTTAGCCTAGTTTCGACCAGAGAACATTTGTTTCCTCTTGGTATGATGTTGGGTTCATTGAGTTCAACGTATCCTAAAAGGAGAAAAAAGTTCCAAGGTCGGAAAGCTACCATTTGGCGTCCTCAGCATCGTCTCGTTGCTCGATTCGACGTCGGATGTCCCGGAGCTTGGTATAAACCCCGAACCTTTATCCTTTCCTCTAAAGTTTTGATTTTTCTATTTTTGTGTAATTTTTTTGTAGTTTAACTTCTGATTTTTTTAGTGTTAGGTTTTGTATAACCTTCATCATCTCACTAATTTCTGATTTTTGATAGTGATACATTTAGTTTGCACCTTTGATTTCTGTTTTGATCAATCTCTCTAATTAGAGTTTCAAGTTAGTTATTGATTACTTATCTTTGTTTATCTTAGTTGTTAATGTTAGTTGAATCGTTCACTTAGTTAATTGATTTTACTAGTTGTTCGATAGTTTACCAATGTTCAATTAAGTTTTTTGGGCAGTGTTTTCTTATTTCAATTGCCCACTGTTAGTTCTCATTTATCGATTAGATTCAGTTTAGTTCATTTGGATACTTAGTTCAATTGCAATTGAAGTCATACCCTAGCTTTGCCTATTCATAGTTGGTTTGAGTACGAGTGTGTTAGTTTGAATTTCAATCATAATAAAATCTGAATGTTTGTTGAGTGTAGGGTACTTATTTTGCTACTCTTTACTGTTAAAAGGCTGTTTGAAGTACACAGCTCCTAGCACTGTTCATAGTTGGTGAAAAAATTATCTTTTAGACAGATTGTGTTTTGAATAGTTGGGACAGATTTTAGGTAGAAAATTCGTCCTTTGGACAGATTGAATGAAATAATTTAATCCCTTTCCTTTCCTATAAATAAAGAGGTGTTTCCTCACTTAAAGAGGATCTTGAACACACAAAAAGGGGGACGATTTTTGAACACTCTAACACCTAAAAAAAGATCATCTTTTACTCTCAAAAAAGGGGCACGTATCTTAAATAAAATCAGTAGTTGTGCACATATGGCAAGCTGAAATTTCAGAGCTTTTGTGCTAGTTCAAGTGCTTTTCTTGGTGGGTTTTCGAGGGGTATTCTTGAGTCTGTTGCTATTGTTTCCTACTGTTTGTTTGGTGTTGCTGCCGTCGGGTTCTAGTTTACGCTCTGTTTGTTAGTTTAACATCTTCGAAGGTCATTGTTGCTGCTAAAATTCTGCAATTAGGTAACTCTTTCAACCTTTAAAGTAATTGTCTTTACAATAGGACAATGAAGATATTGTTTTGAGGTGTGTTTTGATCCTTACATTATTATAAGAAATGAGAAAATGTTCACTTTGCATTCTCTAATTGGTTTATTTTCAGATTTAGTTGTTTTATATACCTTAGTTGTTAATGTATAGTTAATGTGTTGACAAATAGTTAAAAAGAGAAATCAAGAAAGTGATTCAGCTTTCTTGTTCTTTAATAGCTATATATTTTAATACATGTTGTTGTTAATATAGGGATTCTATATGAAAATAAAGGAGCTTTACTTAATTCTGTTTGAACAGTTTGTATAGTGGTTTATTTTGCATATCCTTTTGAATGTGATTTGCAAGTAATTAGTTGAGCTTTGGACATGTAATTGGAAAAAGATTATTTGTGTTGTAATTTATGCAATAGTTTATCCTTTGTTCGGTTCATTTAGATCTTCAAGTGTTAATATAATATGTTAGTGGTTTAATCTCTTTTTGTTAACAAAGTCGCATATATTGAAGTATGGAATTAAGTTGTTAAATTGGGAGAAATCTTTTGGAAATATTTGTATAAATGTTATGGGTATCTTCTTTCCTTAATGGAAATAAATAAAATAGTTAGGCTTAATGAATCAAGTACACACCCAAGCATTTATGCTAGCTGTTCTGGTCCTTTAAATAACCATTTAGGCCATGAAATATTAGCCCTTCTTCCATAGCAAATCCCTATTGGCTCGATGCCAAAATAAATAAATGTAGTCGAATAACTAAAATTCATATTGTTTCCTTGTAATTAAAATATTTTGACAACTTAATTATTTTAATAATATCAAACGCTAGGCAATCAGTAGTGTCACGACCCAAAATCCACTAAGGGTCGCGGTGGCGCCGGACACCGCTGTCAGGCCAGCCAATTAGATTACCGACTTAAAAATCCTTTTTAAATACATCAAATTCCAGAATTTTACTTCCATTTTCACAAATAAAAGGGTTTTGCTTCGATTCAAATTAACAATAACAATTAAATTAAACTTTTCGAAAACCATCCCAGAACCCGGTGTCACACGTGCATGAACGACTACTGATAATGAAATAAAATACAACCTCTGTCCGGAATATAATGGACAGGAAATAAATAATCAAAGTACAGAAAGGAACTACACTAGCTGCAGGTCGCCTCGCAAATTTGCAGCTCAACTAGTCCCTGAATCGTCCGTGTTGCTGCGCCCAGTAGACCGCTAAAATGAAGTATACCTGTGCAACAAAAATGCACAGAAGTGTAGTATGAGTACGTAATCAACGTGTACTCAG
>MU712524.1:104100-117785 GCA_026770625.1 Nicotiana glauca
CTACGCGTTCGTGTTCCTGATCCACGCGTTCGCGATCCATTGCCCAGTTACCCTTCGCGAATGCGGCCCCTTTCCCGCGAACGCGAAGGGCAATTTTGCCCAGTGAATTTTTAAGATTAAAAACAGAACAAGTGACGGGAATTCTTCACTTTTTATCACGAGCCCTCTTCTCTCCCAAGCCCTAGGAAGCCATTAAAGCCCCCAAGCTTCAAGACCACTTGAGTAAGTAATTTCCCACTTATTTCCTTTGCTTTTCCTTCATTAACTAGCAAGTTTCTAAGCCTAAATCATGAAGTTAAGATAGAAATTACGGGTTTTGAGCAAAGTTAGGGTTTTGAGAATTTTGGGTAATTCAACCCCAATTTGGGGTCGAATCTTAAAACAAATTGTATCTTTGGACTCGTTGGGTTATGGGTGATTGAGTTTTGGTCCGAACCTCGAGTTTGGACCATGTGGGCCCGGTGTCTAATTTCGGGATTTTTTTGGAATAATGCTAGGAAATTCATATCTAGGATATGGGTTGTTACCATTGAGTCTTTATTGATATTGTTAAATTGATTATATCTAGATATCACTGAATTGGAGGTTGAATCACGAGGTAAAACAATAGTTGAGGATTAAACGGATTTCAAGGCTTTGAGGTAAGTGTTTGGTTTAACCCTAGCTTGAGGGAATGTGAGTTGAGTCTTGTTGCTAATTGCTATGTGATCGAGTACGATATATAGGCATGGTGACGAGTATCTATACATTGGCGTCTAGCATGACCGTGAGTCCTTATAATGTGATTATCATGAGTTGGCTGTTAATTCCATGTTATTGGAGGATGTCTATATATTGTGAATAACGTGTGAACAGTAAATGATCATTAAATTCTTTGGAGCATTGGCTCAGAATAGTAAAGTGAATTATAAGATAAGAGAAGTAAGGAAAAAGGAAACGTTGTTGATTATTCCCTTATCGGGACATAAGTATTTAATTTATTCTCCCTTATCGGGATGATTGAACTGTTAATTGTGCTCCCTTGCCGGGATGATTGAACTATTAATTGTGCTCCCTTGCCGGGATGATTGAGCCGTTAATTGTACTCACTTGCCGGGATGTTTGCTATGTATTTGTCTGTTGTGTGTCCCTTCATTGTGACTGTTGCTTGGGGACTCAGACTGTTAAATGATATTGAGGAGCGGGTTGCACGCCGCAATAAAGGATACTGAGGATCGGGTTGCGCGCCGCAACAATGATAAATGATAAATAATGTGGGTCGAGTTGCACGCCGCAGCAGTGATATGTGGAGCGGGTTGCACGCTGCAACAATGGTATTGTGGAGCGGGTTGCACGCCGCAACAATGGTAATTATGGAGCGGGCTGCACGCCGCAATAGTTGTTGATATCTGTGGTTAAGTCTGAATATTGACTTCTTGTTTCATTGTGGACTTTAAGCTGTTTGGTTGTTACTCTGGATTACTGCTAATTGTATCTCCCCATAGCATGTTTCCCCCTCCCATGTTGTTAATTACTTGGTATTCGATTTTCGCTGTATATTTATAACTGCACAGGTTTATGTGGTGTCCAGTCTAGCCTCGTCACTACTTCGCCGGGGTTAGGTTAGACACTTACCAGCACATGGGGTCGGTTGTGCTGATACTACACTTCTGTGCATTTTTGCACAGGTCCAGGTTTTGAGCAGCAGCAGCAACAGTAGTTCGGGAGCAGGATTTTATTATCACGAGACTAAGGTAGCCTTGCAGGCATCCGCAGGCCCGGCTTCTCTTCTTATGTTTTTCATTTATACTGTTGCCTCATTGTTTCAAGACAGACAGCTATTATATTTCTTTTAGACCTTTATATGTAGTTATTCTTAGTGGTTCGTGAGTATGTGACACCAAATCTTGGGTAGAGAATATTGTTGAGCATTTCGTATTTATTTCAGACTTATAAAAAATTTGACTTCCGCAGTTATTGTTGTTATTATTAATGATGTTATAAATTGACAACATAATGGTTTTACTAATGGAAACGGTAAGTAAGTTGGCTTGCCTAGCTACCACGAGTAGGCGCCATCACGATCCCGATGGTGGGAAACCCGGGTCGTGACAAATTTGTACTAATTGTTTATTATTTAATTCGAATTTAAGTGGTGATATTTTATTTATGAAAAATGGAAGGAAAAGTTTTGGATTTCAAAGGTATTAAAAAGAGAAGTTAATCTATTAATTAAGTTGGCTTGCCTGACAGCGGTGTTCGGCGGCACCACGACCCTTAGTGTATTTTGGGTCGTGACAACATGGTATCAGAGCACTAGGTTCCTAGGGTCTCACAAGTCATGACCAAGTCCAATAGAGTCTCACGGATCGGTATGGAGACGTCTGTAATTATCCTCGGGAGGCTGCAGGACTGTTAGGAGTACTTCGCTTCTTGATTCCTTATCATGCGATTTGATTTCATGTGAGGCTTATGCCTTTGTTTCTTTTCTACTCAATCTTATGCGACGCGAAGCGCTCGTTATAAATCGAGAATTGAAGAACCGTAATGGTACTACAGATGGGATACGAGATATTTCTCCCATCATAGCTGATCGAATTATTATCCTCGCGTTGTAGAAGGACCTTTGATGGTTTCAGCCCAGTAGCGGTACTTCTGAGGGCTCTGGGGCTAGGCACAAGTTGCCTTGATATTTATGAACAATTGTTCCGCGGAATTGTTATAATGGTAGAATATTTTGCCCACGTGTCGGGGCAGTGAATGACTTCAAGTGAGGTTTACTCAGTGCATAATCAAGAGATTCAATATTTTATTCCGGACAGGGGGAAAAGCAATCGAACTAAGGATGGTTAGATATGGAGTGGTGGAAGTAATGAGACTTTGCAATTTCAAGCATGGTGGAGTTTTCTCCTATGATGTGGTACTGTTGTCCTAATTGAACGTATTAAGTTTGTCGGTGTTTTGATCTTCTACAATTTGCCTTTGGGGCAAGATATTGCGAAATAGTATCGGAGATACAACTATTAGATATTGCAAGGTGCGGTGGTTTAGGATTGATTCAGTATTTCAAATGTTGACTGTTCGAGAAAGATGACCTTCGGAAAAGTTTGGAGTTAGAAGCAAATTACGGATTTAAGTTCTATGAAGATAAATTTTATTGAGGCAACGACTGAGCAGCAAAAGATGAGAAGGACATCTGGGAAGTGTCAGGCGGAGTTTTAAACTTCTAAAGGGCCAGGCTTAGGGAGCGCAGGTCGAGCAGTTGATTAAAGAAGTGAGTTTTCCCAAAGTGGGAGAGCAGCGGAGCTGCGTAGGGGCTTGGTAATAAGATGACTATGCGCCTTAAGGAGAGTCTGGAAGGATTTGAGAATATTGGTGCTTGATTATTTGGGGTCTACAGATCTAATTTGAAGTAGGGATTCTTGTGTGGCCGGAGATTTGATATAACGGAAAGGAGCCGCTTAAATAAAGAAGGATGTAGCATGACTTTGAATTGAAAGGATGTTGTCGCACACTTAAATGATGTCCATGAGGGGTAAATGGACCGGTGCATTAGGAGAGTGAGCTCAGACTCAGGATGGGTCATCGATGTCGTAATGATTGTACCCTATGCAGCAGTGTTGAAAGATGTCGGGGAGAGCCTTCTATAGGTGGGTTACCCGAGTAAGCAGGTTAGCAGTCGCGTGGTTGGCGAGGCTTATGCGAAGAGTTTTATCGATTATATAGCAAAGAGTTCGGTCGTGCGAATGTAGTGGGTGAACCGGAGTATAAAAGGATAGGGCTTTGCGGAAGGAATCCAAGAATTTATGCGGTTGATCGCGTTAGGTTATGTCGATGAAAGCTATGGAATCTTAGTAAATCCCTAAGTTACGAAACAATAGCTTCAAGCTAAGTGGGAGAGTCCCACCGCTTATGATTGGATTGCATGGTTAACTACTCGCGAGATTTTTGGCTTTTTGCATATCGATGGGCTATTTCAGCTATGGGAAAAAAATATAAGTGGTGGTTTGAGCAAGGGAATTGTTAAAGGTATGCTATTGTTGGCCTTATTGGCCCATGTTCAGATTTCGGGAGTGATTATGTCGGGTGCTCCGTCGAGAGGGTATGCTTGTGTTGGAAGAATCATGGAGTTGATTATATTCGGGCCAAGTCAGAGCGGGCGACTCTCAACAATGGTCCTAGTGGAACTCAAAAGATAAATGTGGTACCTAATGATTTCAAGCCTATAAGTACAGTTAAGAATCAAGCTTTGCAACAGCTTATGAGAAGGTGCCCAAAATGTTCTATAATATGTTAACTTGCAGTATAGCACTTGAGAGATATGAAACAGTTTGTGGGATTTGAGACAGCATGGTCTCGTGATTCAAGGTCACTCGAGATGAGTGCAGATGAAGTATGTTATGTGTTGGATGGAATTAGTATTATTTCTAAGGTAATTGGGGTGAATGAAAGAAGATAGGCTGGTTAGCCATAATTTAATTGGCATGTTGCTGGTAACGATCAGTTCCTTCAGCGTGATCAAGTTATGCAAGTGAATTGTGATGGTGCGTGTTAGGCTTGTTGGCCGTCGTAGTTGGTGGTAGTCAGAAAGTATTCTACTATTGTGACCTGATACGTGGAGGTGGGCCCCAGAAAGGGCTATAGTGGCTTAGACCACTACTTAGAGATTTTCATGTTCTACGATTATGAGAATTCACCTGTGTGTTGCTATGGTTCTCCTGAAGTGAGTTAAGTGAAAAGCTTTTATATGATGAAGTGTTAGCCCGATAGTGGTTCCGAAGCTATGATGAAAAACGTGTTCTATCGTATATTAGCATGTTAGGTGCAGTGAGTGGTATAGAATTTGAAGTAAAGATCAAGGTAACAGCTCGGTGTGGACAAGGATGTCACAATCTCGGATGAGCAAGAAAGGAGTTTCGGTGTTTAAGGTAAGTTGGTATTGTCTTCAGCGTCACCTGAGATCGGTGTTTTGTGAAAAAGGCTTTGCATCCAGGTTAATGATTCTTAATCGCTTTTCAGCGTTAGTGCGGCCGGTGGTTTGGAGGTACGACCCAGTTAATCGTTATGGTAAGTTGTAGGAGTGTGTCCCACAAGAAGATTGTATAAGTGTGGCAGGTAGTCACTTGATTGATTGAAGAAGTTAAACCAAGTATGAAGAGTTGTGATGATATTGATAAGTTGAGGATATATGCCCGGAGGGCACTCAGTTACTAGGTTGTGGTCTGTGGATGAGTACTCCGGTTATGATGGTTGTTCTTATGTGTTATGAGAAGATGGAAATTAGTGTGGACCTTTGAAAGGTTATTGGCTTAGTTTGATGTGATCAGGATCGATTTGAGGTCGGTGGATGGATTTAAATGTGAATATGGGCTCTATGTCAGGCCAGTTGTGTTCATTTCAGTAGTGCGCTCCTTATGGAGTAGCCAGGGTGTTATTTCGTCTTCAGCTAATTCATGTAATGATGTATTGCACCGTGCGAGTTGTGAGACGGCTTGGTTAATTTCCTACGTGTTGAGGTTCAGCATAGAGATGAGGTTATATGGGCAGGATGGCTCTTGAGATTCAAATCGTGTATTGCACCTCAGTTGTGCTAGAGTTGTGGATTATAGTGTTATATGTCTCCCCGGGGAATGGTACTATACACTTAGAGTGCTTGTGATCGAGATCCGGTATTTTATCGTAATGAGCAATTTAGCTCGATGTGCATCTCCTTGTGTGAGTTCTACGTGTGGATCGGGTGGCACGCCGCCATGGGCATGTTATTTGGATCGGGTGGCACACCGCCATGGTTATGTTGTAGGGATCGGGTGGCACGCCGTCATGGTTATGCTGTGTGGATCGATTTGCGCGCCCAATAGTGTGATGTTGAGTATAGTTTTCTGTATGCTATTTTGTATGCCTTGCTTCTTGTTTTTTAAGGAAAGTCCGTATCAGTCCGTAAGTTAGGTAATTCCTTACAGAGTTCGTTTTTCTTTCGTATCGCATTTGAATTGGTGGCTTGTTGGCACATTGTGGCATCATATGAGACTTTTGGTCATGTCGGGGTGGCTTATTTCCTGAACAGTTTGTATTGGGTGAAACGAGATCATTGGATTCGGGATCAGTGCAATCTGACTGTATGGAATATATTAAAGAGCAAAGATCATCATTTGGTTCAGAATGTGGTAATTCTTCTTTTTAGAGGTATAGACTCAATGTTTGGTTGAGTCGACAGTTGCTTATGAATTTCTGTGCATCTCTTCTGTCGTGGCAGTATTGTAAAGGTTAGAGTAAGACCTGTGTAAGTCTTGCGGTGCAATGGGAGCATCGGATTAGTAGGATTTTGACTAAGTTGATCAGAAAATGTTATTGTGGTCCGGTGAGTAAAGTGATGAAAGGTGTGAATTCAGTAGAGTTATGCAGTCATGTTTGGGTACAGCGTGTAGTAATTGATATGGTAATCATATGTTGGAAATAGGTTGGGCATAGAATTTTAAAAGAAATTTCATAAGTTTGGCTTGAAGTATATTTCAGTGTTATCGATGTCCGTTTGGGATTCCGAGACTGTGAATAGCTCCGTATGGTGATTCTGGAGTTGGGGCGCAATTAGAATTGAATTTGGAGGTCCGTAGGTCATTTTGGAGCCAATTGGCTAAAGATAGAAATTTAAAGGTTTTTGAGAAGTTTGACCGGAGGTGGACTTTTTGATATCAGCGTCGAAATCCAATTCTGGAAGTTGGAGTAGTTCCATAATGTCGAATATGACTTGTGCGCAAAATTTGAGGTAAATCGAACGTGATTTGATAGGTTTAAACGTCAGAAATAGAAGTTGGAATTTCAAGGTTCATAAAGCCTGAATTGGACGTCGATTGATGATTTTAGTGTTGTTTGATGTGATTTGAGGCCTTGAGCAAGTCCGTAATGTGTTTTGGTACTGGTTGATATGATTGGTTTCCCGGGGGCCTCGGGTGGATTCCGGGTTGTTAACGGATCAAAAATGAAATTTTGAAGAAGGATGAAAGGTCTGGTTGCTGTCATAACCGCACCTGCGGAAATGGAGCCTCAGATGCCGCGCCGCAGAAGCGGCTCGGAAGGAGCAGGTGCAAAATTTTGGCCAAGGGCTTGAGGACTGCAGATGCTGTCAAGATTCCACAGAAGCGGGACCGCATTTGCGGAGAAGTGGTCGCAGAAGTGGTTTTGGTCGTCTCAGAGTGGACCGCAGATGTGGTCTGATCTCCGCAGAAGAGGGACCGCAGCTGCGGAGGGGGCATCGCAGAGGCGAAAAAGGGAAGCCTTGGGCGGACAGCAGAAGCGGCCCTAGAACCGCAGAAGTGGAATTATTTCCGCATACGCGAAAATAGCTGGGGCAGAATGGTTGTTTAAAATCGGGGTTGAGTTCATTACTCTCATATTTTTCATGGCTTGGGTTGATTTTTGGAGGGCTCCAAGAAGGGATTTCGTCATCTATGTTAAGGTAAGTTACTCCTACTCATTTCCAAGTTAAATACGAGATTATATCATAGAATTAGACATGAAAATTGTGAGGAAATTGAAATTTTTGGAAGAAAACCTAGAACACTTGATAAATTGAGCATGAAATTAGGAGTAAATTATATATTTGAGTCCCTAAGGTCATGGGTAATCTTTATCTTAGAAAAATTTTGGATTCCGGGCACGTGGGCCCGAGGGCATTATGGTCAACTTTTTGATCGGAGTTAGGAATTGCTATAAATTAGATTGTAATGAATAATTGAGTGTATTAATGGATTGGTATCATTATTGGATAGCTTTGGAGTTTTGTTCATCGGTTCGAGTCTTCGGAAGGGCGTGGAATACCGGTTATAGATCTTCGGAGCGAGGTGAGTCTCCTTTCTAACCTTATAAGAGGGAATTATCCCCATAGGTGAAATAATTGATTACGTGCTCCTATTTGTGGGGGCTACGCACGCACAAGGTGATGAGAGTCTATGCGTAGCTACTATTATGCTATTTTCCGGGTAGTTAGAACTCAAAAGCATGTTATACTTGAATTATTTATGAACTCATCGATAGCTTGAATTGCTTAAATCACATTGAATTAGTAAGTGAATTACTAAAAGAATTAAACTTCGTTTCTTAAAAAAAATTATTAAAGGAGAATTGGTTTTATTTGGATAATTATTCCCCGATAAAAGATTCTAATTGGCTATTTGAGCATGTATATTATGTATACTTGCGTCGCATGGATGATTCGCGAGCAGGGTGATTGTGTTTCTTATGTGTACCTGCGTCGCATGGATGATTCGCGAGCAGGGTGATTGTTTATTTTATGTTGACCGCGTCGCATGGATGATTCGCGAGCGGGGTAATAGATGCATCTATGGTTCGTGCAGTTCGACCCTCGGCAGTGCACAGTTTACATTTTCGTTGGATCGGATCGTCGCCTCGGTGTGATTTGCGCATGTTATTTATCGCTTGAGAATTTTAAATGTGGAAATTGCCTTTCATGGCTTGATATAAATTGATAAGATAATAAAAAGTAAACTCGAAAATCCCTTAATATTTGTTAAAGGTGTTTACTTGTTTTTTCGCCTCGCGAGATAGAACTGCTATAAAAATTTATGATTTCCTCATATTTTTATTATACTATCATTGGACCTTTAGTAAGTATCGAAGTTGACCATCTCGTCTCTACTTCTTCGAGATTAGACGGGATACTCATTGAGTACACGTTGTTTACGTACTCATACTACACTTATGTACACTTTTATTGCACAAGTATAAGTATATCTAGCTGCCTACTGGGTGTAGCAGCGCGGATGATTCTGGGATTAGGTGAGTTGCATTATTCGAGGTGACCCGCAGCTAGTATAATCCCTTTCAGCATATTGTATTTATTTTCTGTCCATTGTATTTCAGACGGATGTTGTATTTTATTTCCTTATCAGTAGACGCACATGCACTTGTGACACCGGGTTCTGGGATAGTTTTCGAAAGATTTATACTAATTATTTATTATTTAATTCGAATTTAAGTGGTGATCTTTTATTTATGAAAAATGGAAGGAAAAGTCCTGGATTTCAAAGGTATTAAAAAGAGAAGTTAATCGATTAATTAAGTTAGCTTGTCTGACAGCGGTGTTCGGCGGCACAACGACCCTTAGTGGATTTTGGGTCGTGACAACAGAATTTCTTACCCGAACTTTATTTTCGCGGACCGATATAAAAGAGTCAAATCTTCCTTTGAACAGGGATTCAAATAAAAAGGTGACTTGGAACACCCAAAAATCAATTCCAAGTGGCGACTTTGAACAATAAAATAATCTCTATTTCAAAATTGTCACTTTAATTGAGAAAACTCTTTAATCCACGATCAATAACACACATATTCTTTGCGGGGTAAAAAAAGGGTGTGACAATCTTTACTTTTGTAAAATGAAGAAATTTTTCTTTGCATATATATCAATATTTAATTTTCATGGTTCTTTTTTAGAAATATACTTAGTTCGTAAAGAATTCTTAAATTTTGTCTCTATTTTTTGAATCAATTTTATCAATAAATAGAACGGTGTAAAGTCATTTTATAATTGATTTAAAATCATTTGAGACATCAAAATTAGAATGCATGAAATATTGAATATCATGCTTGGTAATTCTAACATCCTTGAAAAGGACAAGACCTTTCATAGGACTGATCAATTCAACTTTGGAAACTTATTTTCTGTCTTATATCAGAAAATTGTTTGCCTTTTATAACAATAATAATAATCCCTGCAACATCTAACCTTTCTCAGCTCATTTTAACGCGAATTATTCGTTCCATAGTTCCGTTTCAAAAAATGACAAAGTTCCAAACTGGTGGTTAAAATATTCATAGAAAATTGATTTCGGACAAAGATCTCTTGAATGTTATGAAATTAATTTCACATAATAATTTTTAAAATTTCAAAGAACTTAGAATTTATTTAAGAAAATCATAACTGAAATTATTTTTTGTCAAATTCTGAAGAATAAGAAAAACAGTATCTTGAATCGAGTGAAAGCATACAAGAAACAATCAAACTTGAAGGAGAAATAAAAGAAAAAAAGAAGCATACTTGTTCAAACTCCCTTTCTATGTTTTTTCCATAAAGATTTTTCTTATGGGCTGCTACTCAAAAAATTATAAATAATTTCACTAACCCAAATTTAGCTTTTCTAGCTAACAATTTTAAATTAAAAGAGTTGAGAAAGATTTGGTCCCTGTTTCTATGCGTGTATAATAACAATAATAAATAACCACTTGCACAATTCCTTTATTAACTATAATTCAAAGCCAATAATCTAAAGCCACCACCTTAAAGTCTAAGATAAGAAAATAATATGATTGATAATGACAGCAATTTAGTAGGCTAATATTCGCTTGATCTGATCAATAATTTGTCATGGTGAGGATTTTTTTCACCTAAACTTTTGTTTTCATTTATTTAACCAAATAATTACTCTCTTCGTCCCAAAAAGAATATAAATTCGGAGTAATAGGATTTCCATGTCTGATTTTAGTGTGAATCTGCAACATTTATTTCTTTTTTTAAATAATACTATTTTTTATTTGGAAATTAGATTAAAAATACTAGTGATTCAATATTTTGTAGTTATAAGTAATTTGAAAGAATGTTTGCCGAGATTGTAGTCAATGGAAAAATAATTTGATTCATCAAATAGTTATAGTGCAACTTGTTGACATTATTTTACTATAGTTCAATTCTACACCAAACGAACTTGCCTTCTTGGTATTTAAGTCACTGTTAATTGACTAAAACCTTTATTTGATAATTATATAACAATATATTGAACAATTAATTTTTTTCCAGAAACATATAATATGCCTACTTAATTAAGTTTTACCTTAGAGCAAAAGTTGAGCAAGACTAGGTCTATCATCAATAATACCAAGAATAAAAAAGACAAAGTCATTTGAGTTTGGCTTGATATTCAAATAAATTTCAAGTATACTTTGAAACTCATTGTAGCCTATCCTTACACGTGATTATAATACTGATTTGTTATAAAACGCTTGATGGTATAAAGTAGCATATATTCGATAAAATAATTAATGCACGCATAAACTGACTTAAACACCATTATTTTAAAAGTATATTAATTTATTAATTATATTTATAATTTATTGATAGCCATCACAAAGTTATTGAATCATACTTTAGACATTGAACAGCTAAGTCCCTAATAATTCCCCACTAAAGGAGATAAGAAACAAAGAATAAACTGTGAGAAGAATAATGGGAACAAATCTAGGAAATCTTCAAAAAGACACGTAGGGTCCATGAAATTCTTATTTAGAATAAATAAGAAGTGAATTTCAAGGAACAAACAAGTGCGGTTTATGTCTCCTCTATTCTTCCCATGAAATATACATCTCTATGTTAGGATTAATTACAATCAGATATATTTATAACACCCATCTATTATAATAACATTTTACCATAATATTCAAATTTTTATTTAAAAAATATTTCATATTATATTATAATATGTGTTCTCTATAACAATATTTTATTGTAGAAGCCACAAAATATCGGAATAGACAAGATTATTATAGAAAGGTTTGACTGTATTTAGAACTATATTTTTCACAATAAATAATAAGGGGAAGCAGGAAATATGTAATTGGGTAGCAACAATTAAAATAATTATATACGCAGAATGCAGTCTAGTAGTCAATGAAGCGTGTAAACGTTAAAGAATATGTTTCAAATTTCAGTATAATTGATTTTGTCCCATCTGCCTACAGCTAAAAATGAATTGTAATTTTGTTGATCTGTCGATTGCTCTCACAGAAAATTAGACTCTTTTATCAAAAACGACTTATATTAACTATAAATATAAAAAATGCAAAGATAAGAATGTTAAAACCTATTTTAAATGCTGTATAAGTTGCCAATGAAATGTCAATTCTATTCCCACTTACTTATTCTTCTCTCTTTTTGATTGGGTGAATGGAGGGGTTGGGGACTACATTATGGAGCAATATCATTATCTAAGTAGTTCATGTGTATCTTTCTTGACCAGAAATAAATATAACTTCTGATCAAACATACAACTGCAGCTTTTGTTCTCATTAATATTTCATGAGAGAGAGATTAAGGCCACTAGCTACCGCATTTATTTTTAATTATTTTAAAAAAAATTATAGGGAATTTTTAATATGATTGTCGATTGATGTGAAAAATTAATTCGTCGTTTAAAAACTCCAAAATGCAACATACATTTATATTTCTCGAAATTCGGAGATACAGATGCCAGTGAAAACAAATTGGAGCAGATTGATCTGACTCCTTGTACATTTTAACGTAAAAAATTTGTAGCAATGCTCAAGAAGATAAATATATTAGAAGGAAACTATAATTAAAGCACAATGTATACGGTCGAAAGCGGGTCCGCCTGTTGTGTGATCAATCAAGACTAAAACGTGACAGGTGAAAGCTCGACATCGAGTTATATCGAACTGAGGTGCGAAGTTAAATCGTTGAGCTCGTGACCACGGGACCGAACAAGATTGAGGGAAATTTGCCGAGCCGAATAACAGAAGGCCGAAATATCCGTGATCGCTTGGAGATTACGGCGGAAATCTCGGCACGTATGAAGGAGAGGCCGATTGATTAGCAAATCATGAGATGTTTTTATCTTGTATAGAATTTTATCAAGAGTAGGAACCCCTACTATATAAAGGGGGGCCTGATCATTTGTAACATACATTGTAATACGCAACAAAAAAGTAATACACTATTATTTCTAGCTCTTATCATCTTGTTATTCTGTTCTTAGATCAGTTAAGGCATTTCTTGGTTCGAGGGTGATCAAACTCAAAGGCCAAGATTGTTCAATTTATGTGGTTTGCAGTTATTCCTTTATCGTCAATTTCCATATTAATCTGTTTTCTTAATTTGTATCAAGTTACATCACGTATCTGTAAAACTACGTATAAATTCAATTGTTATCCAATTTTAAGGGTAAACAGTTTGGCGCCCACCGTGGGGCTAAGAATAATAGTGGTTACTTGGTACAAACTTTCATAACGTACACTATTTTACACTTGTTCTTTGAAGTACCTTTAATTTCAGGACTAAAATGCCAAACTCTCAGTCGGCACCCCTTCACATTGACAATGATTTCGTCCACCACGGCGAGAATGATAACATAGCACCAGAGAACAACGTACCTGTGGCCGATCTCGATGGAGTTCCGGCTGTAGATTCAATCGACGTCAGCTCACATGTAGTCTTCAATGCAAATTTGGCTATCGATCCCAAGGGCAACGTCTATAGGGATGTTCGATCGGTCGCTCAAAGCACACATGTAGGCGAAGATGGTGGGTCAACCTGCAGGTGATCTTCGAAATGTTGTAGGCTCAATAGGCAGAGATAACCCAGCTCCAAAACCAGAATCACCTGCCGAGCAGGATCGAGCCCGAGCCGTCATAGGAAGTTGTCCACAAGGTCGAATCGATTTCAAGGAGGTCGAATCGATTTCAAGGAAATCGAACGAGAAATAATCAGGGACTGATCCTGCAACATTGAAGATGCTCAAAGAACTGACAAAACGAATTGAGTCGGGGGAAAAGAATATCTAGGCAAACGACAAGAAGGTGAAAACTTACAACTCTAGGGTCGATCAAATCCTGGGGGCACCACCGATATTGAAGGGTCTAGACTCCAAATTGTTCGTGCAAAAACCTCCCCCCCCCCCCCC
>MU712548.1:0-18530 GCA_026770625.1 Nicotiana glauca
AAATTCAAGGAGAATGGGAAACACGGGACTTAAAGCTCATACCATATCGGCAGTGTCTGCATGAACTATGCCAGCAGTTTCAGTCCATAGAATTCAAGCACATCCCGAGGATTCACAATGAAGTTGCTGACGCTTTGGCCACTCTAGCGTCAATGTTGCATCATTCGGATAAGGCTTATGTGGATCCATTACAAATTCAGGTCCAAGATCAACATGCTTATTGCAATACGGTGGAAGAGGAGCTTGATGGTGAGCCATGGTTCCATGATATTAAAGAATATCTCCGAATGGGAGTATATCCAGCATAGGCCACAAGGGATCAAAAGAGAGCTATCAGACGATTGGCAAGCGGATTCTTCTTTAGTGGAGAGGTTTTGTACAAAAGAACCCCAGATCTTGGTTTGTTGAGGTGTATGGATGCAAAGCAGGCTACGACAATTATGACCGAGGTACATGCAGGAGTCTGTGGACCATATATGAGTGGGTACGTGTTGGCAAAGAAAATTCTTCGAGCAGGATATTACTGGCTTACTATGGAACGGGACTGTATCAGCTTTGTGCGCAAATGTCATCAATGCCAAGTACATGGAGATCTGATCCATTCTCCACCATCCAAGTTGCATACAATGTCAGCACTATGGCCCTTCATTTCTTGGGGTATGGATGTCATTGGGCCGATTGAGCCAGCAACATCTAATGGGCATAGGTTTATTCTGGTTGCCATTGATTATTTTACTAAATGGGTTGAGGCGAAAACGTTCAAGTCAGTGACCAAGAAAGCAGTGGTTGATTTTGTACATGTAAACATCATTTGATGGTTTGGAATTCCAAAGGTAATTATCACAGATAATGGTTCCAATCTTAACAATCATTTGATGGCGAAGACATGTCAGAAGTTTAAAATTCCACACCGCAATTCCACACCATATCGTCCTAAGGCAAATGGAGCGGTTGAAGCAGCCAATAAGAACATTAAGAAAATACTTCGGAAAATGGTGGAAGGATCGAGGCAGTGACATGAGAAATTACCGTTTGCTTTGCTGGGATATCGCACTACTGTTCGCACTTCGGTAGGGACAACTCCTTATTCATTGGTGTATGGCACAGAGGCAGTGATACCTGCAGAAGTTGAAATACCCTCCNACTTGATTGATGAAAAGAGATTGGCAACAGTATGTCATGGGCAATTGTATCAATAGAGAATGGCCAGAGCTTATAATAAGAAAATACGTCCACGAAAGTTCGAAGTCGGACAGTTGGTATTGAGGCGCATTTTACTTCATTGGGTTGAAGCAAAAGGAAAGTTCACTCCCAATTGGCAGGGGACATTTGTTGTATCACGAGTGTTGTCCAACGGAGCATTATATCTAACAGATGTAGAAGGAAAATATGTAGAAATGACTATCAATTCTGATGCAGTCAAGAGATATTATGTATGATTTCTTTATCTTTATGTATTTGATTGTATTTTACATGTTTTGAGATTGAAATGATGAAGGAATTTTGTTCTTCTATCCAAACACTTTATCCATTGCTATCCCTTTGAGCCTTATTATATTTTTCTTTCATATCCCTCTTTCGGAATCAACAACAAAAAAAATTAAGAATTGAACGGGGAAATCAAGTGGAAAAGAAGAAAAAGAAGAAAAGAAAGAAAAGAAAGAAAAAAAAAGAAGAAAGAGAAAGAAAAGAAGAAAAAGAAGAAGAAAAAGAAAAAAAAAGAAGAAAGAAAGAAAAGAAAAGAAAAAGAAAAGAAAAGAAAAGAAAAGAAAAGAAGAAAAGGAAAAAAGAAGCATGGGAGGAAGGAAACATCGCAACAATGAAGCGATTTTATGGTCTGAACTACGTTTGACTTGATCCCGAAAGGGTACGTAGGCAGCCTCAATGAGGTTCACTCACAACCAAGGAAAAGTCCAAGAATCCCCAAAGAATGAAACTGGAGAAAAAGTTATGGAAGATATGATTCCAAAAGTTGTAATTTTTGAGCCCACGTTGAAATATTTTGAGCCTTTATACCTTTCTTTCTAAACTCATCCAAAAGCCACATTACGGTCCAAAGAAAGACCTTCTGATTAATTTTAAGAAATGTCAATACAAGCACGTAAGGTGAATCATATTATGGACAACACTCTGTACCAGAAGATGAAAATTAAAAAAGAGAGAGTCTTATTGGTGAAAACCTTTACGGGCACAGTAAGGCGATGTAAGCTGAGAGAAATAAAGATGAGAGAGTCTTATTGGTGAAAACCCTCACCGGCACCGTAAGGCGAAAGTGAGTTTCCAAAGTGGGCAAATGAAAGAAGTTTGTGATTGAAAGGTAGCAAAACAAGCAAGGTTTGCGGTATCGGTGAAGATCGGGTTGTGAAATATGGAACGACAAATGTGGCAATTGACAGTTGGTTGTTTGGATAGACTAGGGTGGGTAATCCAAAATGCATGGCATGATCAACGGAATCAGCCTTCCCACTCAGATAAGTCATATCCTATTTCTCTTTTTAGAGTCTTTCAATCCTCAAAAAACTTCGAGATCATTGCATTTCTTTTTTCTTGAAATCTGTCTATAAGACATTTGTAGTCAAAGCTAACTACCAACTTCCCAGTTGTATGGCACAATGAGAGCAGGACTTATTAAAGGATAGTGAAACATGAAGGATCAGTGTAAATCTTATCAAAAAGGGTAAGCAGATGATTGGAGAAAGAAGCAAAAGTTCACAAGAAAAGGGGAAAAGAAACACCAAGACAGTAACATGAGGAAAACATTCGGGTCATTAGGATCAGAAAGTTTGATTGTTAGCCGAGAAATCACGGCAAGACAAAGCAAATTCAAAGAAGCAAGTCGGAGCAAGTTCAGAAGCAAGAACGTGGCCAACAAGAATGCCAGCAGCTAACCACCATTTTATACTAACAAACTGTTCTTTGATTAAAACAGGGACAAAAGATTCAACTTCTTACTAATCACTTTAAAGTGAATGTGACCAATGTGGATAACAAGAGAACACAGAAAGTTTCGGCGATCAGGCACCCACCTGGAGAACAAGGGAGGACAGTTCAAGTTTTAAGGGAAAGCAACAATGTTCAAGGGAATACATTCCAAAGTATAGCAAGCATGCACCCACCTGAAGAAAAAGGGAGTTATAATACAACTTTATCTCTCAAGTTGACATTTAGTAACATCATGTACCCAGTTGTCAAACTGGGGCAGAAAATTTTCTTTGTTTTGTGTGTTTGTTGTAAGCAGGCGCCCACCTGAAGAACAAGGGAATATATTTCAAATTTAGCAAGCAGACGCCCACCTGAAGAATAAGAGAATACTTTTCAAATTCGGCAAGCAGGCGCCCACCTGAAGAACAAGGGAATACATTTCAAAATCGGCAAGCAGGCACCCACCTGGAGAACAAGGGAATATATTTCAAATTCAGCAAGCAGGCGCCCACCTGAAGAACAAGGGAATACATTTCAAAATCGGCAAACAGGCACCCACCTGGAGAACAAGGGAATACATTTCAAATTCAGCAAGGAGGCGCCCACCTGAAGAATAAGGGAATATCTTTTCAAATGCAGTAAGCAGGCACCCACCTGGAAAAAAAGGGAGGTACAATTTGAATTTTAGCTTTGGATTTTAATATTTGATAACATGATATGCCCAATCACCATACTGGGGAAGAAATTTTCTTTGGTTGTCTATTTTTGAAAGCAGGAACCCACCTGGAGAACAAGGGAATACTTTCTAAAACAATCGCAAGCAGGAGCCCACCTGAAGAACAAGGGAATAATTTTTCAAGCAATCGCAAGCAGGAGTCCACCTGAAGAATGGACACATATTTCAAAATACAGTCCATGCAACAACCAAAATTCCATTGAAAGAATACAAGGTGCAAGATAAAGGCAATACAAAAACACAAGATACCAGACATTAGATAGCCTAGGCTAACTTCTTTTTATCTTTACATGGTGTAATAAGGGGGTCAGCAAGCAGTAACAGCAGCAACAACAGTGAAATCACAGCTTCATGGTAGTCCCAGCTACCAAACATTCCTGAACTACACTGACTTGATTCCTGTTTAGCCCGGGATATGTAGGAAACCTCTGAAGCAGGGTGCGGCCAAACTTTTCAAAAATGCTTCACATGGAATATGCGAATGTGCAAAAATCCCTCATTACCGCTCATTTGTCTTTGCACGAAGAGGGGCAGCTGTGAGCACGTGATTTTTGCCCTAAGCAAATTATTCCTAAAAAATACAAACAAAATGATTTTTTAATTTTGTTGATATTTGTGGCATTTTTGTGTTAATTAGTGGCATAATAATTCATATTAAAAAAATAATATAATACAAAAAATATGTATATGCATTAGGGGTTTAATTTTACAATTTTAGTATTAATTTATTTTTAAAATAAATTAAAGAAAAGTCAAAAATAGCATTTTTGTATTTTAATTGAAAAATTACTCTAAAATTTTTAGAAATTAATTAGTTTAACAATTTAATAAAATCAGAAAATAAAAATATAAAAGGAAAAGAAAATACAAAAAAATACAAAGAAAAAATAAAATACAAAAAATAATAATACAATACAAATAAAAATAAAGTGGGCTAATACAAGAATTATACCAAATTAATAGCCCAAATAGATAGTACCCGCCTAGACCCAAAGAGGAATTACCCGGTCTGCCCAGGGGATTCAAAACGACTCCGTTTAAGTACAAAGAGATCTGGACCGTTGAAGTATTTGATCTAACGGCTATATATAACAGATCATTAATAAAGAAAATGACGGCGTATTGTAATAATAATCCAGGCCGTTCATTAGGTTGATCTAACGGACAAAAATGAATTTTCATTTAAAGCAAACAGTGCCGTTTCAAGGTTTAATGAATCTGAGCCTTTGATCTATCTGATCCAACGGTTCAGTATTCATAAAAGGTCTTTTAATATATCAAAACGTTACACCCCTAAGTCCTTTCATCTCCCCTTCTTCCCCAAGCAAACCCTAGCCGCCCTTTAATTCTCTCTATAACCCCGCCGGAATCCTACTGGCGGGAGACGCAACCTAAGCCAACCACCACACTCTTAAAACCACAGAGCCGTCGTGACATCCTCTTTCCACCCCTCTACTTCCTTTTCCTCAAATAAGTCCTAATGTCTTTGAATATCCAATTTAGTGTCGCCGGAACCTTAGTTCCGGCGAACACTACTTCATTTAAATCATGCCAAAGTCTCATCAGAGGCACCCCTTGACGTCATAAGCCCTTTTCTGAAACCCTCAAACCCTAAAAACCACTGAAAAATCCAAACATCCAAGAAAAAGTCTGCCAGTTCAAGAAAATCGCCAAGGCTTTCTAAATATCATAAGAACCTGAAGAAAAGAATGAAAAAATAATTAAAAAAAAAAAAAAAAAACTGCCTGAGTAAATGGAAGAAAAAGAAAGCTAAGTTTTCCTATTTCTTTTTCTATTTTTGGTTTTTCGTTTATTTGCATGTGTTTTCTTCTGTCTCTGATTCTTAATATTTTTAGACTTTCTGATTATTACTTTTAATTTTGTTCGTTAAAATTGATACTATTTTGAAACTAAAAAGAGATAAAAATCTTAATAAATAATTTTTTGATATTAGTCTTAGGATTAAATAGATTTTGATAACTTTTCAATATTATTGATTTTTGCGTTGATTGTTTTGAAATTGATATTGATAATGAATAATTTGATTAGAAATTAGGGTTTTAATATAATTAATGATTAGATTTTTTGATTGGTTTTTAGAATTTTCAATTCTGATTATCACTAGTTCTTAAATTTGATTCTGAAAGCTGTTTAGAAACAATTTTGTTTTGTTATTAGTTTGTTATTAGAATTGAATTGTTAGTTTAATTTGTTTCGATTGGTTATAGCTGTTTCTGAAATTAATCAATTTAATGGGGGTAAAAGGGTAAAGGACAGTAGGGTTATTTGGTGAATTCAAGTCCTATTCAGGGGCAATTGGGGTACAACAAAGGGTTTAAGTGTAATAAGTCTTAGGAGGTAGGGGTATTATGGGCATAATAAAAGGGCAATCCAGTGAATACTAAATAGAAGTGGGGGCAAAAGGGGAAACACGGTAGAATAGAATGTTCTAGATAGGGGAGCAGGGTAATTCTGCATAAATAAGGGGTAATAATCGATTAATTTATAAAGAACAGGGATAAAATTTAAATAAAAGGGGGACTATTGGATAGTTTCTGAAGTTTTGAATTTTCCTCCCTTTAAACTCTATAAATAGGTCTCCATTGGCCTCTTTCAATAAGTTTTGGCAATATGAAATATTCCTGAAAACATTTCTGCAATTCTAAGTCTTCCTTTTAGAAATTCTTCATTTCAAAAATTCAAAAATACCAAAAACAGTAGTAAATCAAAAACTGCATTGTTTCATTAGTTTAAATTGAAGATTGTGGATTAATTCTGTTGTGATTCTGGAGGTTAAATTGCTGCGAGAGTGTCGTTTGAGTCTGTGTACTCATTTGATTACGATTTGGTTGGTTTAAATCTGGTGTGCTGAAGCTGTACCTGTTGATCTGTTCCTTTTGTTATTGCTGTTGCTGATCCTTGCTTTGTTCAAATCGACATAGAATCTCATTGATCTCCTTATATTTCCAGGTACACCTCTATTACCTGCTGATGTAATTCAAGTCGAAGAAGATGAAATAATTGTTTATGTGCCATTTCAGTTTGTTTTTTACTTTATGTTTGATCTGATCTATGTAGAACTTAGCTAGAACTACTTGTATTCATTAAGTTTAGTTTGATATGTAATGGAATTATATAAACTTGGAATGGATCAATGTGTAATGGACTGTGAACTGTGAAAAAATAGATATTGTTAATTAGCCTCAGTTAGTTTAATGTCGTTTTTATAGTTCAATCTGAGAACTTAGAAGGATAACTGAAACAGAAAGTAGTTTTGAAATCTGTGATCTTCACGTGTATTTGCAAGTTAAACAAATGATTTGAGAATTAGTCCATGAGCTTCATTCATAATTACAGTAGTTCATTTTTGAATTCGCAAATCACGTGAGTTTTGATTTAATAATTTTAGCTAAAACTAATTCAAAAATAGTTAGTATGATATATATTAATATAATCACTTTCATAACCTGTTTTTCACCTTATTAATACCTGAGATTCAATAAAAAACCAATAAGTAAATAACTGGAACGTGAAATTGAATGTCAGTGATCCATGTCTTATTAATTTGATATAGTTATATATTACTTTCTTATTACCATTGTTAAAGACGCCTAAAACGTTGGAATTCATTTGGTCCGACGGTTAGACATCTCAAGAGATTGGGCCTTGATACCTTCACAGATGGCCCAGTCAGCCCCTATGTGTATTTGGATTGTGATGTCTCTACGTGGGCCATTTTAAGGCCCAATGCAATTGAGGGATTAAATGAAGTAGGTTTATGGACCCAAATGTGGTGATCCTTAAATAATATTAATTGATTAAGACCTTTTCCTTATTTTTAGAGACAAACAAAAATAGATAAAATATAGTTCATTGTAGGATATCCTTAAATAAAAATGAGATGAGCCTCGCCAAATAAAAGTGCAAATTGCAGGGCCCTCAATAAATATTTATTAAAATACTTAGTAACTCGGAAGGATCGTTTAGCAAATTTCATGGTCCTTCCCAAAGTTGATAAATACGTAGATTCTTTAGGCGCGGTTAATAGTAATATTACATTCTTAAATACGGGTGCACATTTATGTGACCCAAATCCAAATCTCAATGAAGTAGAAATGTGTCGAAAGCCACGGGCGTACTGGTACGACGTGGTTCGAGATGCATTTTCACAACGTTGCAATTCTTGTAAAATATAAACAATAAATATAATAAAAGCGGTTTATTAATAGAAAGCACATAAAAATAGAATATATATGGAAATCAGATAAAATCAAATATGACAGTTGAGCGACCGTGCTAGAACCACAGAATTCGGGAATGCCTAACACCTTCTCCCGAATTAACAGGATTCCTTATCCGGATTCCTGGTTCGCGGACTATTAAAAGAGTCATATTTTCCTCGGTTCGGGATTCAACCGGTGACTTGGGACACCATTAATCTTCCAAGTGGCGACTCCAAATAAATAATAATAAATCCCGTTCCGACTGTCCTTTAATTGGAAAAACTCCTTTATTACGCCTTTCATGGGGTGTATTAAAACTTCGGTAAAAAAGGAGGTGTGACAGGTACACAATGCTCAAAACAAGGGAAGTATATGCTGAATGCTTAAAAAAAAGTTTAAGTGCACAAATATGGTAAAAATATAAATCAATTCTGAAAATCAGTCAAAGAATCATGGACAAGACCAGAATTAGAGGGAATCAGTACCAAGTATAGAAAGTAACTCACGAGTAAGGAAACAATTTCAAAAATCAATGTAAGAACCCTTAAGGAAAACACATACAAATCAGGGATTCAAAGAGATGCTCGGAATTAACAGACTATTCAGTAAAGAGAAGCATTTAAACTTATTTAAACACAATAGTTACAAAGCTAAGAACCCTAAGTAAGAAATCACATAAACAATGGAGAGTCGGAAGCCTAGCAAAGGTCTAAAGCATGGAAATCAAAAACAAACAGGTTTACAATATAATCAAACATATAATCATAGGAATAATCACATAACACTCAAAGAAACAGAAAGCATGGTGATTTTAAAAGGGGTCGGAAACCCTAGTTTTGAAAAGAGGAACAAGAACGTTTAAAAACTTGAACTAATCGAAGGTATCGAGTAATAAGTAGTGTAGAACACAAAGATTAAACAAGAAATCGTTTAAAAAGACATAGATTAAGAGATTCAGGCAAAAATTAGGGTTTGCTATAAAATCGGTAAGGTAAGGAACCTGGCTGCGAAACTCGTTAATAATGGAGGTTAACTAAAAACCACCGGAGAGAAGGCCGGAGATAAGCCAAGCAAGGCTTCTAGGGACCGTCTTTCATGGTGGAAGCTTTGGGGATTCAAAGCTCAGAGAGAAGCAACGAGACAAGGTTCCCTGGCAACGGGAGGTCGAGATGAGTGAGGATGGAGTTGGCCGGAGAGGCGATGAGACCCATCGGAGAAGAACCAGAAGGTTCTAGAGAGAAGGAGGAGACGGAGAGTCTAAGAGAGAGACCAGTATCTATGAAAATGAGGGGTCGAAGGGGGGGGGTCGTTAGATTTAATTCAGGTAATATAATCTGGGCCGTTGATCTCATTTGATCAACGTCTCAGATCAAAACGCAGCTGGACCGGGTATCCGAATGGGGTATGGGTCGGGTCTTAATTGAAATTGGGTTGGGTTAATTGGAATATAGGTTGTCTGAAATAGGGTTAAAATTGGGGTTCAATTGGGCTATGTTTGCAATAAATTTTGGCTAGCATTTAAATAGCCATTTTCCCCCTTTTTATTTTATAAAAATAGTTAAAAATGATTTGAAAAACAAATTAAAAATACAGAACTAATTCATAATATATAAATATTAATCTAAAAATACAAAAAATGATTTTATAATCATAAAATGTGGTTAATTGTAAAATAGGCTATAATTACAATTTCATGTAATTTAGCTTTAGAAATTCCAAATAAATTTGTAAAAATACGCAAAAATTATATTAATTATATTTTATTGTAAATATGAGAATAAAATACGCTATTCATAAAAAAATGATAATTTTGGGAATAATTTTGGATTTTGTACTGTAAAAATAGATAACGAATTGATTCTAAAAAAATCTTAGAAATTGAGGAAAAATACCAAAACTTTTGGGCATGTTTATATATGTATACACATACTATTTTGAAAGTATTTGAGTATAAAAATACATAGGAAAAAAAATTGGGTATCAACAACTGCCTCTCTTTACCCGAGGAGGATGAAAAAGGTGTCGGGTAAAGATAAGATGGCCAATTTTGACTGGAATTGGCGATTGCGAAAGAATTTTGACCGCGCTTTGGTTTCTGAGCTGCCTACATATCCCTGATTTTACAAGAATCAGACCATATGTAGTTCAGGAACCAATGATGGGGATTAGGAAAAAAATGGACGCGATGGTCTAGTTTGAGGAAGGATACGAAGTCGAACAGGTTGCGAAAAACCGGAGCGCTCCCGCTCCCGCGAAGGCGGCCGTTTGCCAGCCGGAGTACCTGTGAATGAACGATGCAGTGTATATTTGCGCATAATTTAAACATGATGCAAGTTCCCGTTTGGACCATGAATGCTGCCTTTGGACGGTTAGGATGACGTCCTCAGACTATGATGTCCCGGGCCATGAAGACCATAAAGTAAAGATTCGCAGGCCATGAAATGACGTTCTCGGGCTATGCAGATGGTGCCTCCGAACTATGGCACCTTTGAATAGGTTGGCGATCTTTCAGCCCATGAGAAGGTGGCAATCTTTCAGCCAAATGAATGCAAAGGATGGCGATCTTTCAGCCAGAGCGAGAAATTAAATTGCAGGTGGCGATATTTCAGCCATGCATGAGACAATGCTTAGTCTCAGAAGGCGGATAGGTAGCCTTATGCAGGATGGAGGTAGAACATAACCTCGAAAGGCAGAAAATAGCCTTATGCAATGCAGATGGAGACATAGCTTAGTCTCGAAAGACAGATAAGTAGCCTTATGCAGGATGGAGGTAGAGCTTAACCTCGGAAGGCAGAAAAGTAGCCTTATGTAGGATGCAGATGGAGATAGAGCTTAGTCTCGAACGGTAGATAAGTATCCTTATGCAGGATGGAGGTAGAGCTTAACCTCGGAAGGCAGAAAAGTAGCCTTATGCAGGATGGAGGTAGAGCTTAACCTCGGAAGGCAGAAAAGTAGCCTTATGCAGGATGCAGATGGAGACAGAGCTTAGTCTTGAAAGGTAGATAGGTAGCCTTATGCAGGATGGAGGTAGTGCTTAACCTCGAAAGGCTGAAAAATAGCCTTATGCAATGCAGGTGGAGACAGAGATTAGTCTCGAAAGGCAGATAAGTAGCCTTATGCATGATGGAGGTAGTGCTTAACCTCGGAAGGCAGAAAGGTAGCCTTATGCAATGCAGGTGGAGACATAGCTTAGTCTCGAAAGGCAGATAAGTAGCCTTATGCAAGAATGCAGAAAATGTAAAGAGTGAATAGTAATGAAATTTTCTTAGCTGACAGCTGATTGTGATATCGTGGCTGCTGGGGATGTTAGGTATAGCTAGTAACTTTGCGAATGCGCGATTGTTCCTCACTCCTGAAGAGCACGAGTGTGTGAATGTCTTCAATAATTTGTGACCTGGGGTGCCTGCATTCAAAGAAAAATCGTGAGTTCTGTAGAGGGGAAAGGTTAGTTCGTATCCCCTGGCCCTTGACGTCACGTATCATTGGGGGTAGCGTTGCTAAACAACAGCGATGCGAATGATATTTATGCATGATTTAGTAAATATAATGTAAGTATAAATTTGAAAAACGGTTTTATTTTGGATGAACCAACAACTGCAACGTGGTTCAAGACACGGCAACCTCGCTTGTTCCGGAATTTTGAGGGTCCTCCTCAAAATTCTTCCCCAATTTACTGGGCTGGTGCTGCTGACGGCTGTGCTGAATAACTGAACACGGATCGATTCTAGAATTTTGAGGGTCCTCCTCAAAATTCTGCCCTAGTTTACTGGGTCGGCGCTGATGAAGAAACTGATAAATTGACTTCGGAATTTTGAGGGTCCTCCTCAAAATTCTGACCCAGTTCCGATATCGAGGAAACATGGAATTTTTATTAAAATGTGACCGAACCCATAGGGCTACCTACGTGTCCCCTCTTAAATGGGAATCAGGTCAGGCGTAGTTCAAATTACATCATGAAGAAAACATGTGATCAAATGTAGTATCTCTTTATTGCGTCTGAGTTGATCGGCTTCGGCCAGACTTCTCCGTCCATTTCTGCGAGAATAAGGGCTTCTTTAGTTAGAATCCGGTGAACCATGTACGGTCCCTGCCAATTGGGAGAGAACTTCCCTTTGGCTTCATCTTGATGTGGAAATATTTTCTTCAATACCAGCTGTCCCGGTGTAAACTTTCTTGGTTTAACTCTTTTGTTGAAATCTCTAGACATTCTATTCTGATATAACTGACCGTGGAAAACTACGTTCGTTCTCTTTTCGTCTATAAGGGCTAATTGCTCGTAGTGACTTTTTACCCATTCTGCATTATCTAACTCAACTTCCTGTATGACCCTTAAGGAGGGGATTTCTACTTCGACGGGAATGACCGCCTCTGTACCATAAACCAGCATGTAGGGAGTAGCCCCAGTTGATGTGCGACCGTGGTACGATAACCCAATAAGGCGAATGATAATTTCTCGTGCCACTGCTTGTGTCTTTCAATCATCTTTCTCAGTATCTTTTTGATGTTTTTATTGGCTGCTTCTACAGCCCCATTCATCTGCAGTCTGTAAGCCGTAGAGTTCTTGTGTTTAATCTTGAATGTTTCACACATTTCTTTCATCAGGTCACTGTTGATATTAGAACCATTGTCATTGATGATTTATTCTGGCATCCCGAACTGACAGACCATACGGTCGCGGACAAAATCTGCTACAACTTTCTTGGTCACCGCTTTGTAGGATGCTGCTTCAACCTATTTGGTAAAGTAATCAATTGCCACTAAGATGAAACTGTGCCCATTTGACGCGGCTGGTTCGATTGGTCCAATAACATCCATTCCTCAAGCGGTGAATGGCCATGGTGAGCTTGTTGCAGTAACCTCGTTTGGAGGTACTTTTATCATATCTGCATGTATCTGACAACGGTGGCATCTCCGGACATACTGGATGCAGTCTGTTTCCATATTCATCCAAAAATACCCTGCTCGGAGTATCTTCTTTGCCAAAAGAAAACCATTCATGTGCGGTCTGCAGGTCCCTGCGTGCACTTCCTCCAGTAGTTTGGTTGCTTCTCTTACCTCGATACATCTTAATAATCCCAGATCGGGAGTCCTCCTACACAGGATTCCTCCGTTGTGAAAGAACTTGTTGGATAACCTCCGGAGCGTGCATTTCTAAGTAGCATTGGTAAGTTCTGGATATTCTCCTGTTGTCAAGTATTCTCTGATATAATGGAACCAAGTCTTCCCGTCGGCTTCTTCCTCGACATGAGCACAATAAGCAGGTTGGTCGTGAATCTTGACCTGGATGGGATCAATAAAGTTTGTGTCTGGATGCTGGATCATGGAAGATAAAGTGGCTAGGGCATCAACGAACTCATTTCGTATTCTGGGAACATGGTGGAATTCCGTCTTTCTGAATCTCTTCCTCAACTCCTGTATATGATGTAGATAAGGGAGTATCTTGGAATTCTTGGTTGCCCATTCTTCTCGAACCTGATGTATGAGTAGGTCCGAGTCTCCGATCACTAATAGTTCCTGAATGTTCATGTCAATCGCCAGTTTGAGCCCTAAGATGCAGGCTTCATATTCGGCCAAGTTGTTGGTGCACGGGAATCTGAGCTTGGCGGATACTGGGTAATGCTGACTGGTTTTTGATACCAGGACCGCTCCTATACCGACTCCTTTGAAATTTTTGGCTCCGTCGAAGAACAATCTCTAACCATCATAGGATTCTGCAATATCTTCTCTTATGAAAGCTACCTCTTTATCAGGAAAATACGTCTTTAGAGGTTCGTATTCTCCTCCTACAGGATTCTCGGCGTGGTGATCTGCCAAAGCTTGTCCTTTGACTGCCTTCTGGGTAACATAAACAATGTCGAACTAGCTTAACAGGATTTGCCATTTGGCGAGCTTGCCGGTAGGCATGGGCTTCTGAAAGATATATTTCAATGGGTCCATTCTGGATATGAGATAAGTTGTGTAGGCATAGAAGTAATGCCTCAACGTTTGAGCTACCCAGGTCAGAGCACAACATATGAGTTCTAATAAGGAATACCGAGCCTCGTACGGGGTAAACTTCTTGCTGAGGTAATAGATGACTTGCTCCTTTCTTCCGGTTTCATCATGTTGTCCCAAAACACACCCAAATGCTCCATCCAATGCTGCGAGATAAATCAATAGGGGTCTCCTTGGCTCGGGTGGAACCAAGACTGGCGGCGTTGACAAATATTCCTTGATTCTGTCAAAAGCCTTTTGACAATCATCAGTCCATTTAGTGGCGGCATCTTTCTTTAGCATCTTGAAGATGGGTTCACAAATGATAGTGGACTGAGCTATGAATCGGCTGATATAGTTGAGTCTTCCCAGAAAACTCATTACATCCTTCTTGTTCTTTGGTGGTGGCAACTCTTGAATGGCTTTGACCTTTGATGGATCCAATTCTATTCCTTGGCGACTCACAATGAAACCCAATAACTTTCCGGTAGGAACCCCGGATGCACACTTGGCTGGATTCAATTTCAAGTTGTATCTCCTTAATCTGTTCAAGAATTTTCTCAAATCTTCCATGTTATTTGTAGCTTTCATGGATTTGATGATGACGTCATCCACATACACCTCGTTTTCTTTATGTATCATGTCATGAAAGATAGTGGTCATGGACCTCATGTAGGTAGAACCGGCATTCTTTAAACCGAACGACATCATTCTGTAATAGCACATTCCCCACGGCATGATGAACGCCATTTTCTCTGCATCTTCTTCATCCATCCTTATCTGGTGGTACCCAACAAGACAATCGACGAATGAATGCATCTCATGTTTGGTGCAGTTGTCAATCAATATGTGTATATTTGGCAAAGGGAAGTCGTCCTTAGGACTGGCCCGGTTGAGATCCCGGTAGTCGACACAGACTCTAACTTTCCCGTCCTTTTTTGGTACTGGCACGATGTTGGCTAACCATGTCGGATACTCTACCACTCTGAGAACCCTGGCTTTGACTTGCTTGGTAACCTCTTCTTTGATTTTCAGACTCATGTCTGGCTTGAATTTTCTGAGCTTCTGTTTTACTGGCAGGCACACCGGATCTGTCGGCAACTTGTGAGCCACAATGGATGTGCTGAGACCGGTCATGTCGTCATAGGACCATGCAAAGATGTTCTCATACTCTTTTAAGAACTCTGTGTACTCTTTCTTTTCTGGCGGTGACAAATGTACGCTGATACGTGTTTCTTTGACATCCTCTGCATCTCTCAGATTAACAAGCTCAGTCTCGTCCAAATTGGACTTAGGCCTATTCTCAAAATTCTCGACCTCCCTGACAACTTCTTCTGGTATTTCGTCCTCTTCTGAATCTATGTCCGTTTGTTGCATTGCCTCATTTCAAGTCACAGTCGTTGGTCCATCATCAAGATATATAATAGTAATGCTGAGTAAAATAAAGTAAATGATA
Organism: Nicotiana glauca; assembly: GCA_026770625.1. Lineage (NCBI taxonomy): Eukaryota > Viridiplantae > Streptophyta > Magnoliopsida > Solanales > Solanaceae > Nicotiana > Nicotiana glauca. The sequence continues at coordinate 15,311 of MU712548.1, forward strand.
GAGAAAGTAATCAGAACGAGATAAAAATAAACTTGGTAAATGCTTTTGATTAAATTCATAACTGTTCTAAACATCGGAGATCTTTTCAAAAGTAAAGACAATGCAGGAAAGTAAAATCGACTAAAAAAAGTAAAATGCAATGCATAGTGCGTCGTTTAGCCTTACTACCCCGAAGCTCTCCGGGCACTGGTGGTCCTGACTGACCAATTGGTGAGGCGTTCTCCTCGGTTCACAGCTTGAATGGAAGGGCCTTCTTCCCCCTCCTCCTCGAAGATAACACAACAATCCATATCATCCTCCAGAAACAGGTTCTTCATTGCTTCCAGTGCTTCGTCTTCTTCTGATCCATATATAACGTCGGCTGGCTGAAAAGTCTGCTCCAGCTGGGGTACGGGATGTTCCAACGGATAGTAAGGACTGCACCATGATGGTGACCAATGATTGAACTCCTCTCTGGTGTACTCATACCCCAGGCCGAAGGTGGTTCCACGCTTCTTCAACTTGATAGGCTTGGTGATGCCCTAGAGATTTTTGCCAAGTCCCTTTCCGGGCTCGTATCCGCTCCAATTCAGAATGCTCTCAATTTTTCTATCCCACCACTTGTCCTTGTCTATGGCGTTGACCCGCTCAATGTGGTGGTATGTTTCTCCACCTATTCTCCTTCTACCTCCGATCATCGAGATGGTTTGGCGGTTGTATATATGGTTGCTACCGTCACCATGGGTGATCACTTCCTGATTTCCATTCAAATTTTATAGCTTGATGCAAAGTTGATGCCACAGACCTAGTGGAGCGGATCCAAGGTCGTCCCAACAACAAGTTGTAGGATGCCGGCACGTCTATGACTTGGAAGTCAATATCAAACAAAGTAGGTCCCATCTGTAGGCACATGCTAATTTCTCCGATGGTGGATCTTTGAGATCCATCAAAAGCTTTAACATTGATAGCTCTGTCTTTGATCTCATGCAGTCCTTTTCCCAATGTCCTAAGAGTTATTAACGGACAGATGTTAAGGCTGGATCCCCCATCGACTAAGATCCTGGTGATAAAATATTCCTCGCATTGCGTAGTGATATGCAATGCCTTGTTGTGACTAAGCCCTTCTGGTGGTAACTCATCCTCGTGGAAGGTGAGCTTGTGGCTTTCCAACACCTGCCCTACCATATTTGCCATTTCGCCTCCTGTTATGTTTCTGGGAACATAAGCTTCACTTAATATTTTCACTAAGGCATTTTTATGTGCCTCAGAGCTTTGCAGTAGAGCCAGAATAGAAATTTGTGCTGGTGTTTTTTTCAGTTGCTCAACGACTGAGTACTCTTTGGCCTGTACCTTCCTCCAAAGGTCATCGGGTCCAGTTTTGATAGTTCGTCCAGAGGCTTGCTTGTTGCACTCGGCCAAATGTTCTGGGGTGTATACCCTGCCTGTCCTGGTCATGCCCTGTGCGGCGATTGCTTCTCCAGTATGTGTTTTTCCTTTCCTTCTAGCCTCAGTTGTGTAGTCCCAAGGTATGGCGTTTGATTTGAACGGGGTCACATCTGTCATGGAAACCGGAATTGGCGTTCGGGGAGGTAACACAGTGACTTCAAATGGTGCAGGTGCCTTTGGAATCCCGAACTCAACCTCAATCGGTTTTGGCGCCTTTGCAGGAGGCGCTTCAAACCCGAGTGGTACAGACACATTTACCACATCGCCCTCAGAGGGCTGGATCTAAACACCAATGGGATTGAGGGTAACTGCTGGCTTCTTAGGCTCATCTCCTTCAGCTATCAAGCCGATTGACCCCTTGGGGTCCTACTCATCCTCAATCTCGATCATATGGATGCTCCCACCCTTGTGATCAGGTAGAGGGTTGTTGCGGACATTGGGAGCGGGCTCCTTTGGTATAATGAACTTGTTATCAATCAAGGTTTGAATCTTGTCTTTTAGCGAGCGACACTCATCGATCGTATATCCTTTCATTCCGGAATGGTATGTTCAAGTTTTGTTAGGGTTGATCCATTGGGAAGGATTTTCTAGAGTTATGGCTGGGATAGGTGAAAGGTAACCGGTTGCTTTGAGTTTTTCATATAATTGGTCAATTGGCTCGGCTATGGTGGTATATTGTCTAGGAGGTCTTCGGTCAAAATTTGGTCTGGGTCGAGGAAAATTTTGGCGAGAGGGTGGTGATGGGTAATGAGAAGGCTGGGAGTTGTATGCTTGGTACAAAAGCGCAGGTTGTGAATATCTTGGTGAAGTGGGTTGATATGTGTGCGGTGGAGGTGATTGGTAGGCAGATGGTGGCATTTGGTATGTAGGTGAGGGTGCTTGGTAATTTATGGTAGGTTGGTATGTGAGTGGAGTTGAGGAATAGGTCCGGTATTTCATAGGGGAATTGTTCCTCTGCACAGCCATTACAGAATTTACGTCCTTTTTCTTTGACGAGCCACCAGACTGTAAAGCCTTGTTGGTGGCTTGCAATGCCTAGAGGTTAGTGACCATACCACTTTTGATGCCTTCTTCGATCCTTTCTCCCAACTTGATTATGTCGGAGAACTTTTGACCCTCTATTAGCATCAACCTTTCGTAGTACTGCGGATCCTGAGCACGGACGAAGAACCTGTTCATCTGTTCTTCCTCCAAGGCCGGCCTGACCTTAGTAGCTTCTGACCTCCAACGAGTAGCATACTCGCGAAATGTCTCTGTGGGTTTCTTCTTTAGATTCGGGATATAGAACACATCTGGTGCGTTTTCAGAGTTGAACCTAAATCGGTCCATAAAGTCAGGCGCCATGTTCACCCAACTTGTCCATTTATTTGCATCCTGGTTGATATACCATGATAAGGCATCACCCTTCAGACTCCTCATGAACAGCTTCATGCGGATTTTCTCGTCCCTTCCAACTCCTACCAACTTATCACAATACATTCTTAGGTGGACACTGGGATCACTTGTACCGTCAAACATCTCGAACTTGGGAGGTTTGTGCCCCTCCGGGAGCTCAACATCTGGCTGAACAAAAAATCTTCATAGTTCAACCCTTCAACACGTTTGCTACCTTTGAAACCTTGGACCAGGCTAGTCAACTTCTTGAGTTCAGCAGTGAAATTCTGAATGAGGGAGCCCTTGTCATCTGATTCGGGTGCACTTGTGATTGGATGAGTGTAGCGGGGTATAGTGTCCACAAAGATAGGGTCTTTTGTGGTGTTTTGTGGTTCGGGAATGAGCAGTGGAGTGTTATTGC
>MU712558.1:14180-40957 GCA_026770625.1 Nicotiana glauca
TTGGTCGCTAACTGTACATGAATTTAATTTAACGACCAAAATTGGTCACTAAATTTTAATCAGATTTATTTATATTTTATATAATATTTAAATTAATAATAAAAATTGTTAAATGTTAGAACTGGGTCCCACCTTGGCGACCAACGTTGGTCTCTATTTCTTTAAGTGACCAACTTTGGTCGCTAAATTTTGAATTATATTTATTTATATTTTATAATTTTTTTGAATAAATATATATTTATTAAAATATTATAACTGGGTCCCATTTTAGCGACCAAAGTTGGTCGCTATCAACTTATCCTCCAGTTAGCGACCAACTTTGGTCGCAAGTTTTAAATTATATATAGTTATATTTTATAAGTTTTATAAAATAATAATAAAATTATTAAAAAAATTTATGTGGGTCCCACTTTAGGGACCAACATTGATCGCTAATCTCAGTATATCTTTGACCAAGCAAGTCTGACCAGTCTAGTCAACAGTTTGACTAAATTCGCAGCCAAATAGCAACCAACTTTGGTCGCTAAAGTATTTCAAATATTTTTTTTATTATTTTCGGCAGTTTGGCGACCAACTTTGGTCGCTTTTTTTGACAGACCAAATTTGGTCGCTAATCTTTGGTCGCTTTTTACGGTAATTCTAGTAGTGTTTATTAAAATACTTAAAATTTGGGATGGGCCGTTAGCGAATTTCACTGCCTTCCTCAAAGTTAACAATACGCTAGTCGCTTTAGGGCCGCCATTAAATAATTTTACCTTCCTAAACTCGGATGCACATTTATGTGACCCAAATCCAAATCCCAACGAAGTCGAAATGTGCCAAAAATCGCGGGTGCATTTATGTGACGTGGTTCGAGACGCGTTTTCACGACGTTGCAATTCTTTTAAAAAAATAATAATAAAAGCGGCATTTTCAAGTTAAAAGCGCATAAGTCAAAAACATGTATTAAAATCAGATTTTAGCCATTTATAATAATTTAAGGGACCGTGCTAGATCCACGGGATCCGGGGGTGCCTAACACCTTCCCTCGGTTCAACGTAATTCCTTACTTAGAATTTCAGGTTCGCTGACTCCATTCGGAAAGTCGAAATTTTTCTCGATTTGGGATTTAAGTTAAACCGGTGACTTGGGACATCAAAAGCCAATCCTTCCCCAAGTGGCGACTCTTAAAAATAAATAAATAATTCCATTTCGAATAATGTCACTTTAAATGGAAAAACTCCCTTATACATTTATCCTTCGGGGTAGGTGTGTAAAAAAGGAGGTGTGACAGCTCTGGCGACTCTACTAGGAAAACGAACCCAGAATTCCGATTCAGGGTTCAAGAATTCGAGCTTAGTATAATTATTATATTTGGCTTTGTCTGATTTTTCTACATCTTTCATGCTAAATGTACTAAGTGCTTTACCGCTTTGATATTATCTGAATTGTATATATAAAACTGTGCCGAAACCATTCTCTTCTCACCTCCGGGGATGTGCTTACTGGTTAAGACTCCCTATTCTGTTAGTGTCATACCTTGAAAAAAGGAAGAGGCCGGACAAGTTACTAAGCCGGACGATCTCGCGGGTCCCCGGTGTGTAGCCCCTCCTCGACTCGAGTTGTCCGCTCGGGTACACAGTCTAGAACATATACCTAGGTTTTGAACCTAAAATAACTCGACCTCATGCCGGATCCCTAAGAGGACGTTTGTTTGCATCATGTGCATTTAACTTAGGGGACTCAACACAGGGGTTGGGTCCGTCTAGGACAGGTGACCCGAAATAAATTCACCATCGTGATGCATCTTACGTGCTACTTGTGCATTTATTTGCTCGGCTGTGCATGTTGATCGGCTTGTATATAATGAGTTAAAAATTGTGAAAAGTAGCGGTATTAGGACTAAGTGAGGGAAATCATTTGTTTGAAAGAGACCCAATACCCAAATAGTACCGAAATGCTGCCGGATTTTTGGAAAAATGGAAAAAAAAGAGAAAAAAGAGAAAATAATTGAAAAAGAGAAAAACAATTGTTGGTCAAAATAGTTTTGATTTTGGCAAGTCTGACCGAACTATGCTGATTTGATTCTCACCGGATGTGAAATACGTAGGCAACCCCCATCGGGTCCAACCTCCCTTTTGAAAAAAATAGCCAAAAAATGTCAAAATTATAATTTTTGTCATAAATAAGTCAGGTGATGTCATCTTGTCTAAAATAAGCCGAATGTCCCCAAAAGGGTGGCGGAAGGCTGTTTTTGCAAGAACAGCCACCCTGAGTCATTTTTTAATGGTTTGCTGGCACAACTTTAAAATATTCCTCCCAGAAGTGCTGAAAGGCCATATCTGCAAAACCGAGTCTTTGTTTGCTTAAATAAAAATTTTTGAAAAAAATAGCCACTTTTTCCTTTTAGGTCAAAATAAATCATTAAAATACTCCTTAAATGTCTTTCTTTCATAAATAAATTTAAAAAAAAACAAATTTTGAAAAATTGAGTCCGAAAAATATTTTTTGCTCAAAAATCCAAAATATTTTCGTAAAAGTCCCTCTTTCGAAAATTAAGAGGCAAGTTTCAAAATCAAAAAAAAAATATTTTTCTTTCGTGTTAGAAAAAGAGAAAATAAATGAAAATTCAAACAAAAATATTTCTTTTTACTTCTAAAATTTTCATAGTTCCAATAAAAAGAAAAGGAATTTTTAGAAGTATTTCTTTCAAAAAAAGACAAAAAGAAAAATCAAAATCAAAAATCAAAAAATGTTTCCCTTTTCCTTTTAAAGCATTTCTTTCAAAATGTCAAAAAAAAAAACAAAAAAAAAATGTTACCTTATTTACATTATTTGCAAGAACTACGCTTGGTCTGATTCATGCGGGGTCATGATACGTAGGTAGTCTACGTAAGATTCGACCGTAATCCTAAGAAAAAGAGAAAAAGAGAAATACGAGGGAATAAATAAAAGGAAAAACAAGAGAGAAAACGAAACAAAAAGGAAGAAATAAGGCATTGAGAGAAAAATCATGGCCAAAGAAAAAGTAGAAAATGGAAAAGAAGGAAAAGAAAATGAGAGGAAACAAGACAAGAAGAGAAAGAAAAGAGAAAAGGAATAAGAGGAAAAGCCAGGACGACGCATGCAACCGAAGCAAACACGTAGATATCCATTTAATTGTGTAGGTGCATCACACTCCAATGTGCGGTTACCTATCTGTTATTTGTTTCATACTAACCGTTGTTGCTGTCATTCCAGCTGAGCTTTTTAGAAACAGTGGTTGGTTTGTGGTAAGCTGGCCTCGCATCGATACTTCACCAGATCCAAAGGAAATACAGAAATGTCATCTGAAATGACTCTGCCTGCAATCCCCATAGCCGAAGACAGCCCAATCTCTGGGGTCCCGGCCTCTGAATCCCTTACAGCTGAAGAAAATCAGATGTTGCGCCTGCGATTGATGGAAATGTAGGATGCTTGGAATAACGGAAAGGAACCTCCAGGCACTATCCTCGGATTCCCAGAGTTATTCCCTAGATCTGGAGGGGTTACCATTGTCCCTATCAGCCGCCCAAATGTTCCTCTGGGCGACACACTATGACTGCGAACTTCTTTGGAACACCCTCTAAGGCTCACTCCCAAGTGTTCCCGTCTGGGATTGCTCCTAACATCTTCACAGCTCCACCATCCTCCGCATCAACTCAACCATCACTACCAAAGCATGCTTTTGACCCCTCGGTCTTCACATTCAAGAATCCTGTCTTCCAGGATGACCCTCCTCGTTATCCTTAATACACCTACTCTCAGCCACCATATGAGCTTACGCCAGGGCAGGACAAGACCCCCAAGGCCCCAGAGCAGGATGATATGGCAAAGAGAATGAGAAACCTCGAGCAAAGCATGAAAAATATGCAAGGCTTGAGCGGGCAGAAGAGCGTTTCCTATACAGACTGTGTATGTTCCCGCATGTACATTTGCCGTCAGGGTTCAAAACACCAAAATTTGAAAAGTATGACGGACACGGCGACCCCATTGCTCATTTGAAGAAGTATTGCAATCAGTTGGGGGGGGCCGGTAGCAAAGAAGAACTGTTGATGGCATATTTCGGGGAAAGCTTGATTGGTATCGCTTAGAGTGGTATAAGGATCAGGATGTATCGCATTGGCATATATGGGATGATCTGCGCAAGACTTTGTTCGACAACTTTAGTAAAATATAGGCATTGCGCCAGACAAGAATTCTTTGGCGAATCTAAAGAAAAAGCCCTTAGAATGTTTTTGCGAATATGCAATTCAGTGGCGCGAACAGGCGTCAAGGGTGAAGCCTCCAATGGACGAGGTGGAGATGGTCACTATTTTCCTGCAGGCCCAGGAATCAGATTATTTCCAAAACATGATGTCGGCTATGGGCAAACCTTTTGCAGAGGCAATGAAAATTGGTGAAATGATGGAGAATGGACTGAAAATAGGAAGAATTTTGAGCCAATCAGCTCTTAGAGCAACCTCCCAAACCATCCAAGGCGGGTCTGGAGGAATAGCAAAGGGTAGGACGAAAGAGGAAACATCCATGGCGGCTTCGGGTGCGAGAAGACACCGCGCTCTTAGACCAATGTTTTCATAAAGGACCCCTCAGCATTATTACCCTCATCAAGAAATGTCATATTGTCCTCAACCGTATGCGGTCATGAATGCTAAACCTTTTGCACGACCGCAACAACATGCCAATAGAAATCAAGCTCCATTCCAAAGAAACCAGCCTCCTTACCAAAACTAATATAATCCCTGACCACCACAAAATAATTTTTGTCCTCGGGAACCACCTAGACGACCAAATTTTACACCAATTGGTGAACTATATTCCGGTTTGTTCCCGAAACTCGTCCAGATGAACCTACTACAGCCTATCCCCCAAAACATGCCGAACCCGAAATCTCCAGCCTATCTACGGGGTGTCCATTGTGTCTATCGTTCAGGAGCTGAAGGGCACAGTACTGACAACTGCTGGACATTGAAAAAAGCTGTGGAATATTTGATCGAACAAGGGAAAATAGTGTTGAGGGATGAAGAGGCCCCGAATGTTACCAATAACCCTTTGCCCGCTCACAACAATGGGCCGGTAATCGGTATGATATGTGAAGATTGGGAATTTGATCTAGCCCTAAAAGCCATAATTGCTATTGCCGATGCCGAAAGGAAGCCCATGGCAGCCCCGAAGCAGGAAAAAGGGGAGAAGAAGAATAAAGCTATCAAAATTGAGCCTTAAAGGAAAACTGAGACAAAAGAAGAGCCAGTACCTCCTAAACACGGGGTTCTGTATGTTCCTCGAGGTCGCCAAGAGAAACCACTAGTTGTGAGCACTCCAATGAAGTTTGAAATAAAGAAGGGAACACAAATGTACGTACCCAAGCAGACCTATGTGGTACGGGGGACAATTAAGTCGTCTCGGCTGAATGAGCCAGTGGTTATTGGACGCGTACCAAAGAAGCCGATAACCAACCATGCTGCGGTACCATTGAATTATCATCAGACAGTGGTTACGTACAAGGGTAGAGAGATCTTGGAGGAGCTGCTAGAAAATTCCCCTATTGATAAATATTCAAATGTAGAGGAGGTAAACAATGCCACCAGAAGGCGTTTCCTACCTAAGAAGCCTGTGAGTGCTAAGGAAGCAGAAGTGCTCTTTCAAAAAATGGCCGAAACTTTTGTCAAGCCTAAGTACAGTAAAGAGGAATATGATGAAGTTCCCATGGCTGAAAACATCAAGGAAATACGTGGAGCAATGAGGAAAATGCTCTACGAAACCCACATGGTCCAGCCGGGAGAGGGTACTAGCACTGCTGAGGTGCTCTACATGGGACCAGATGCTAAACTCCAAAACTGGAAGGCTACGCCATTCCTGATCAAGCGGTAATCCCGGTAGACTAGCCCTGCCACTATTTCTGCATCCCGAGTTATTTCAAAGTGTAACTCGGATGTTTCCTGTAGTTTCTTGTCTTTAAATTCCCGAATGTGAACCCTGTTATCTTCAAAATTCCAAGAAATGAAATCAATATTTCATCGTTCATTTTTCATTTTTTTGATTTTGCTATTCTTCTCCTTCTTTTCTTCTTTTAGTTCCAATAATGCAGCTTTAAATAACATGACATGCTTGCGGACTTCATGCATAGATCCCGAAACGCTGTCAGATTTCGAGTCGAAATGCAAAGAAGGTAACCTCGGGAAAATAAAACAAAGAATTGGAACAATTGAAGGAAAATTTGTTCGCGTACATTACAACAAAAGAGTGTGTTGTACTCAGGGAACACCCGGGTAGTTGTACCAACAAAGAATGTGGCCCATGCTTACAACAAGAAAGTGCGACCCAGGAATCTTGAAATAGGACAACTGGTGTTAAGGCGCATTCTTCCTCGTCACCAGGAAGCAAAAGGAAAACTCGCTCCTAATTGGAAGAGTCCATACATCATCTGGAAAAAATTTCTGTGATGAGTACTGTATCTGAGAGACATCGAAGGAAATGACCCTCAAACAGCAGTCAATGCAGATACAGTCAAAAGGTACTATGTCTAGGCCTCCTGGTTTGATGGCTTTCGTGTAATTGAAATGACGAAGGCTTTCCTTCCCGCTACCCCAAACACTATCAATCCTTAGTAAACCCTTTGAGCCGGTTACTCTTCTTTGGTGACCCTCTTTGGAACCCGAAAGTACTATCGAAAAAAAGAAAAAAAAAGAAAAAGAAAAAGAAAAAGAAAAGAAAAAAGAAAAAGGAAAGATAAAAAGAAAAAAAAAGAGAAAAAGGAAAGGAAAAAGAAAGAGAAAAGAAAAACAAAACAAAACAAAAACAAAAAAATTATTTGGCTGAACTACGTTTGACTTGATTCTGAAAGGATACGTAGGCAGCCTCTCCCTGAGGTTCAGTCACACCAAAACAAAAATCCCAATTTCCCCAAAAAATCGAAACTGGGGCAGATGATATAATGATTCAGCCGTGAATTCGCCAAAATGGTTCCAAAGTTGTAGTTCCGCCCAAAATCCTTCTTACCCCAAAAACCTTGTCCAATTCCTTCCGATCAATTGGAAAAAGCAGGGAGGTGAGAAACATCATTGTTGGAAACTGACACAATTCAAATTGAGAGAAATAAAATGAGAGAGTCTTATCGGTGAAAACCTTCAGGCACCATAAGGCGATGGTGAGTAGAGAAACTGAAAATGAGAGAGTCCGCTTAGTGAAACTCGCAAAGATCACTATCGGGTGACGGTTAGAAGAGAAATGAGAGGGGTCGATTGGCAAAAATCCGCAAAGGGCGCTGTCGCCGAAAAGAAGACATCTCATCACTAAAAGAGTCCTGGCAAAGTTCCCTGGTTTTTGAAATGCGGATCAATTGGTTCACGAGAAGCTGGAAAGTTTGTGTGGGTCGGGCGTCTAGTCCAAGAAGCATGTCATGTTCATTTGAAGCCAGCATCCACCCCCAGATAAGTCCTTCTTTTTCCTCGAAAGGGACACTTCTCTTTAAACCCATATACTTGCCATTTTGTATACTTCTTCCTTGAATCCCTTTCGGTTTAACTACGATTCCATGACTATTACAGAGAAAAGGTGGCAGGGCTGGTTTCATAGGGCTCCGCCTGGCAAAAATTGAAGAAAATACCCAGTCTCAGTGGGTGCATCAGTCCAATCCCGGTTGACCATGGTGGTTGAGGCTTTCGAAGGAAAGCCATTGGAAAAGAAAGAAAGTCAAAGGAAAAGGTCTTAAGAACAGAATAAAGTGAAAAGGCTAGAGCCCACACGGGCGAGTCATAATGAAATCCTAAGAGTTGAACCCGGTCGGTTTGAAAAGAGATTCACCCTCAAAGCCAACAAGCAGCAAAGTTCTCAACGGAAAGGGGCCGGGATCAAGCAATTGGAATGATCAAGACCACATAACCAACTACCGTTTCAAACTATCAAATTGTTCTTTGTTGAAAATAGGTCTTATTCAGAGCAACCGTGCAAGAAGCAGGTGCAGCCCAAAAGAAACGAAATGCGCAAGCACTGAAACAACTTTGCAGTAGGAAAACAACCAAAAAGGAAGTTTCCCCAAGATTCTTTCATGCGTTTTGCTAAATAAAAAGGAAAATATAAAAAGAAGAAGAAAATAAGGAAAAAGAAGAAAAGAAAATAAAAATGAAAATCCCAAAAGAAAAACAAATCATAGTAGTAAAGGAGCATTTTCTTTCCAAATCCCGGCCAAAAAACCGAGGAGCTTTTTCTTTCCAAATCACGGCCAAAAAACTGAGGATCTCCCGGCAAAAAAATTGAGGAGCTTTTTCTTTCCAAATTTCGGCCAAAAAACCGAGGATCTCCCGGCCAAAAAACCGAGGAGCCTTTTCTTTCCAAATCCCGGCCAAAAAACAGAGGAGCTTTTTCTTTCCGAATCCTGGCCAAAAAACCGAGGATCTCCCGGCCAAAAAACCGAGGAGATTTTTCTTTCCAAATCCCGGCCAAAAAATCGAGGATCTCCCGGCCAAAAAACCGAGGAGCCTTTTTCTTTCCAAATCCCGGCCAAAAAACCGAGGATCTCCCTGCCAAAAAATCGAGGAGCTTTTTCTTTCCAAATTCCAGCCAAAAAACTGAGGATCTCCCGCCCAAAAAATCGAGGAGTATTTTCTTTCCAAATTCCGGACAAAAAACCGAGGAGCTTTTTCTTTCCAAATTCCGGCCAAAAAACCGAGGATCTCCCGGCCAAAAAAACCGAGGAGCTTTTTCTTTCCAAATCCCGGCCAAAAAACCGAGGATCTCCGGCCAAAAAACTGAGGAGCTTTTTCTTTCCAAATCCCGGCCAAAAAACCAAGGATCTCCCGGCCAAAAAACCGAGGAGATTTTTCTTTCCAAATCCCGGCCGAAAAACCGAGGATCTCCCGGCCAAAAAACCGAGGAGCTTTTTATTTCCAAATCCTGGCCAAAAAACCAAGGATCTCCCTGGCAAAACCCAAGGAGCTTTTTCTTTCCAAATCCCGGCCAAAAAACCGAGGATCTCTCGGCCAAACAATCGAGGAGCTTTTTCTTTCCAAATCCCCGCCAAAAAACTGAGGATCTCCCTACACAATCCTGATTTGATTGCTTAGATACATGTCACAACTAACTCACGAAATTTTCCTAGTAAAAACTGGGGCAGAAAAATTTCGTTCGTTTGTTTGTTTTGGTATCTTAAGTAGGCCGACCTCAAGACACAAGGTGTGAGATGACCAATGGAAAAAATCTCAATCCAAAATCAAGAAAAGAACAAAAAGAAATGAACTCAAATGTGAAGCAAGTAAGGGTGTGGATCGCTCAAAACCTGATTGAAGTCACAAGCTCCGCCGATCCTATTTTGACCCAATGCTGCATGAAGAAGTAAACACCTACAACTTACGAGCATCAAGATTCAGATCAGGGTCCGCAGCAAAATCAGCTAAGACTCAAGATCAAGTTTCAAGAAAATTATAGATAGGAATCTTGTAACTCATAGTTGATAGGCATAGCTAGCTTGGCTTTGATTTTCATTTTGGTGTAATAAGGAGCTCAGCAAGCAGAAACAGCAGCAACAGCAGTGAAATCATGGCTTCCTGGTAGTCCCAGCTACCAAAACTTCCAGAACTACACTGACCTGATTCCTTTATAGCCAAGGATATGTAGGCAACCTCTAAAGCAAGGTTCGGTCAGAGTCTTTCAAAAAATGCTTCTCATGGAGTTTCAAACGGGCAAAAATCCCTCATATTACTCACTTTATCTTTGCCCGAAAACTCTTCGTATCTTCGAGCAAAGAGGGGCAGCTGTAAGCACGTGATTTTTGCCATATATGAAATACTCCTACAAAATCCAAGAAAATAGATTTTTCCTTAGTTATTTACCATTTTTAGGAATGTTTATAGATTTTATTAATTGTTTGCATTTTTTCTCGCATGTTTAAATTTTTTTAAATCATGAAAAATACCAAAAATATCACGAATGGCATTTAGGCTTTATTTTTATTTTTTAAAATTAACCAATAGTTATTTGTTTTATAAAAATTAAAAATCACAAAAAATGCTTTATTTTTACACTGTTTCCTTTTATTGATTTTTTCTCTTTTAATTTAGGATTAAGTAGCTTTTATTAGTTTTATAATTAGTTAATTAGTTTAATTTCACATTTTTAGATAATCTAGGATTTTAATTTTAGGATTTTTAATTAAAGAAGAAGAAAACGAAAAATAAAGTTAAAGGAAGGAAAGAGGGGGTTTAATATGAATTGGGCTAATTCTGTATACAAATTAGGCCCAAATCCCAGCATAAAGACTAGCCAAACCCGTCCAAACCACCCAGGCCCAAAACCGACCTGACCCGCCTGACCCATTTCCCCTTTCTCTTATTAAAACCTAGCTAGACTACACACAGGAGATAGAGAACACTCCCCTTCAGAAAGCAGAGAGAGCAAGCGGCGCCCCCCTAGACCTTCTTCCTCATCTTCAAAAGATCAATCAGATGTTAGATCCCGGAAACCCAGCACCAAGTCCCCTCCTTATTCTTCTTGAAAAACCACAGAAAAACACTCAGTCGCACACGCGCGCTTGAACTTGTTGAGAGAGGAAGTTAGCAAGTCAAATTTCAGATCTAGGAAATTTCAAAAGAAGATAGAAAAATTCGGAAAAAAAAAGACTGAAGGGCTGTTCAAATTTATGCTACACAGTTTGTTCATTTCTGGGCTTGTGAATTTGAAACTTGTTGATGTAGCTGTTGGAATCGCTTTTGAGCTTCATCCGAATTTGTATTAGCCTCGATTTGGTTCATCTCAGTTATCTCAGTTGTGTAATTATTGTTGTGGAAATTGTTACTGGAGTTACGTTTGCTGATTTCTACCGTCATTGAGCTTATTTCAGTGTTTCCCTTTAAATTAGTCCAGTTGCTCTAGGACGCCCTTATTTCTGCATTAGATTGCTAGCCCTCTCTTTTTCTTTCTCTGACCTTGTTTGTTGCTAAAAGAAAGAGAAAAGAACATTATGGTTTGGCTCATCTGCTCAGGTTGAAATTTTTATGTGTGAAATTTGTTACCCCACATTGGTAACGAGTAAGAATTCGTAAATATACGCGTCTACATTCAAGAACAATGACTTGATGGTTTCAGCACTACCTATGGCTCAACGTCAATTTGTCAAACTTCGTTTGGTTTCCGAGGTAAGAATTTTCGCTTTATATTAATTGGTATGTGCTTCATAAAGTGATTTTGATGTAACTCCAAAATGGTTTTGTTTCGTTTTATGTAGAATGAAGATTGAAATGTCACCAATCATTATGTAATTTGTAAATATTGAGAATGAAAATTTAAGTTTCTGGGACATCTTTGTTGTGAAAATTGATAAGACTTTTCTTAGAGTAATAAGCTTGCTATTGGTGCACCATACAAATTCTAACATACTAATATAGAATCTTAGTGTAATTACTGTTTTACACTATTTAATTATTTGTGTATCCAAATAAAGATATTTTATATTATCTGATATTGTTTACATCTATCTTTGGTTGAGGGTTTGAGTTGTATTGAAAATCTGTACCTCTTAAATGTGATTGACTTGGTATCTGAGAGAGAATTGTCATCAACTCATTGTCTTAGATGCAATGGCCCTCAAAAACTATATTTTTAGAGATACTTTTGATTGAATAATTTGAGGTGCGTCGTGCCAAATAAAACCTCAAATGTGTGGCCCTCTTTTAATTTTATTAAAATACTTAAAATTTGGGATGGGCCGTTAGCGAATTTCACGGCCTTCCTTAAAGTTAACAATACGCTAGTCGTTTTAGGGCCGTCATTAAATAATTTTACCTTCCTAAACTCGGGTGCACATTTATGTGACCCAAATCCAAATCCCAACGAAGTCGAAATGTGTCAAAAATCGCGGGTGCATTTATGTGACATGATTCGAGATACGTTTTCACGGCGTTGCAATTCTTTTTTAAAAAAATAATAATAAAAGCGGTGTTTTCAAGTTAAAAGTGCATAAGTCAAAAACATGTATTAAAATCAGATTTTAGCCATTTATAATAATTTAAGCGACCGTGCTAGAACCACGGGATCCGGGGGTGCCTAACACCTTCCCTCGGGTCAACTGAATTCCTTACTTAGAATTTCTAGTTCGCAGACTCCATTCGGGAAGTCGAAATTTTCCTCAATTTGGGATTAAAGTTAAACCGGTGACTTGGGACATCAAAAGCCAATCCTTTCCCAAGTGGCGACTCTTAAAAATAAATAAATAATCTCATTTCTAATAATATCACTTTAAATGGAAAAACTCCCTTATACATTTATCCTTCGGGGTAGATGTGTAAAAAAGGAGGTGTGGCATCCTTTGCCTCGGATAGATGATTTGTTTGACCAATTACAAGGTGCAAAGTTCTTCTCCAAAATTGATTTACGATCCGGGTATCACCAGTTGAAGATCAGAGAGCAGGATATTCCTAAAACCTCCTTCAGAACTCGCTATGGTCACTTCGAATTCTTGGTCATGTCTTTTGGGCTAACTAATGCCCCGGCAGCTTTCATGGACCTTATGAATCGGGTTTTCAAGACATTTCTAGACTCCTTCGTGATTGTCTTCATTGACAACATCCTCGTTTATTCGCGGAGCAGGGAGGATCATGCTGATCACCTCAGAGCAGTTTTGTAGACTCTTCATCAGCACCAGTTGTACGCTAAATTCTCAAAATGTGAATTTTTGTTGGAGTCCGTCAATTTTCTGGGTCATGTTGTTTCCAGTGAGGGGATTCAGGTGGATCCCCAGAAGATTGCAGCGGTGAAGGATTGGCCTAGACCCACGACCCCGACGGAGGTTCATAGCTTCTTGGGTTTAGCCGGGTACTACCGGAGGTTTGTGTAGGGATTCTCTACCCTCGCCTCCCCATTGACTAAATTGATGCAGAAATCAGTTAAGTTCCAATGGTCCGACGCTTGTGAGAAAAGTTTTCAGGAATTGAAGTCAAGGTTGACCTCGGCACCGATTTTGGCCTTGCCGAAAGGCACAGAAGGATTTGTGGTCTATTGCGATGCTTCCAGGGTCGGTTTGGGGTGTGTTTTGATGCCGCATGGGAATATTATAGCGTATTCTTCAAGGCAACTCAAGAATCACGAGAAGAGTTACCCGACGCATGATTTGGAGCTTGCAGCAGTTGTATTTGCCTTGAAAATATGGCGGCATTATCTTTTTGGGGTCAATGTGGATGTGTTCTCAGACCACAAGAGTCTCCAATATTTGTTCAAACATATGGAGTTAAATTTGAGGTAGCGCCGGTGGTTAGAATTGCTTAAAGATTATGATATGAACATCTTATACCATCCAGGAAAGGCGAATGTGGTGGCCGACACCCTCAGTCAAAAATCCATGGGTAGTTTGGCTCACTTGGGGGCGGATCAGAGGCTCCTAGCTCGGGAGGTCTATCAGTTGGCCAGTCTTGGGGTTTGCATTTGGACCCCAAATGGGGAGGAAATTATGGTGCGAAATAGAGTAGAATCATCGCTTGTAGCGGAAGTGAAGGAAAAACAGTTCATCGACCCAGCATTGGCACAGATGAAAGAGGCAGTTCTGAACAACAAAACTTTGGCATTTTCCCTCGACGGCAATGATGGTGTGATATGATGTCAAGGAAGGCTATGTGTTCCAGATGTGGATAACCTTCGGGAGAGAGTAATGGCGGAGGCTCATCATTCCAGGTATTCGGTACACCCAGGTTCTACGAAAATGTATCACGATCTCAAGGAGATTTATTCGTGGAGCGGTATGAAGAGGGGTGTGGCTGACTTTGTATCTAAATGTCCAAATTGTCAGCAAGTAAAAGCTGAGCATCAGCGGCCCGGTGGGTTAACCCAGCTTATGGAAATACCAATGTGGAAATGGGAGATGATCAACATGGATTTCGTGGTAGGATTACCTCGCACTCAGCGAACATTCGACTTAATTTGGGTGATAGTGGATCGACTCACCAAATCAGCTCACTTCTTGCCAGTCAAGTCCACCAATACTGCAGAATAATGTGCTCGATTGTACATCAAGGAAATAGTGAGGCTTCATGGTACTCCACTCTCTATTATTTCGGATCGAGGGGCTCAGTTCACAGCTAATTTTTGAAAGAAATTTCAGCAAGGTTTGGGTACCCAGGTGAATCTCAGCACGGCTTTCCATCCGTAGACTGATGGTCAAGCAGAGCAGACTATTCAGACGCTTGAAGATATGTTGCGAGCTTGTGTCTTGGACTTCAAAGGTAATTGGGATGATCATTTGCCCCTTATAGAATTTGCTTACAATAACAGCTTTCGTGCTAGCATTCAGATGGCCCCATTTGAGGCATTGTACGGAAGAAGGTGTAGGTCTCCGATTAGGTGGTTTGAATTGGGTGAAGCAGAATTGATAGGTTCGGATCTCGTGCACCAGGCTATAGAGAAAGTTAAAGTCATTCAGGAAAGGATAAAAATTGCTCAGAGCCGCCAGAAATCCTATGCGGGCGTTCATCGAAGAGAGTTGGAATTCCAAGTTGATGATTGGGTATTCTTGAGGGTGTCTCCTATGAAGGGAGTCATGCGATTTGGGAAGAAAGGAAAGTTGAGTCCTAGGTATGTTGGACCGTATCAGATCGCTCAACGAATAGGGCAAGTTGCTTATAAGTTGGAGTTGCCCCCTGAAATGTCCCTAGTGCACCCGGTGTTCCATGTGTCTATGTAAGGAAAGTGCTTGGAGATCCGTCTACCATTGTGCCAGTAGAAGACATCAAGGTTACTGAAGAGTTATCGTATGAAGAAATTCCAGTTGCTATTCTTGATAGACAAGTTCGTAAATTGCGAAACAAGGAAATTGCTTTAGTTAAAGTGTTGTGGCGAAATCAACAAGTCGAGGAAGCCACTTGGGAAGCAGAAGATGAGATGAAAGAAAAATATCCCCATTTTTTTGAACAAGTCCAGTAGTGATCGTGCGAACTCTTGTCCCTAGCGAACTGGCATTGTATCCCATCTGGGGCAAAGACACCCCATTTCTCCCCTAAATGCTTTACTATTGTAATTCTTCAAGTTGTGCCGAAATTGTATGTGTTGTGATTATATGAGTCATATGCAAACCCTTCTTGGTAAATGAAAAGTTTTGTAAGAACTCCTATGATAAGTAATTGGCTTATGATAGTATAGGTTGGTAATGATTAATTTACATGTGTATAGTGAATCGAAGTGGTTAAATTATGTGGGACTCATTGGAGTGACTAATTTATATGGAAAATGTAGCAAGTGATTGAGTACGTGCAATTGTTGGGGTAATGATTTGTATACCATTTGTAAACAGGATAGGAATTGTGTAATGGTGCTTGGAAATGTGTTTCGGGGGCTCTCTTACAGATAGATATGTCCACAATACAAAGGAGACTCTGGCAAAAATTTTCTAGAAATATGGGAGTTAGTGAAAATTTTGAGAGTCTGCATATCATGTTTTTCAAACCAACTGATTTTCAAAAAAATCCTCATTCGAAGACGAATGATTTAAAGTGGGGGAGGATGTAAGGCCCCGTAAAATTTCGTGCTCATAACCTAGTAGCTCGTAGTGCCAAGTTCCGAATATGTGTAAGGAATGTGTAGAATTCTTCGCGGCGAGCTTCTTTTTACTGATTTTGCACTTAAAAATCAAGAATCAAAATTTTCCAGAAAATTGCCATTATACGGTCCAGAATGCGGTCACAGATCAGGTATGCGGACCGCATTTCTGCCGCAGAGTTAACCAGTGAGTTAGTCGAAATTGAAGTTGAAAATGCGGTCTATTATGCGATTGCCTAATCAATATGCGGACCATATAATCGTCGCATAAATTCCTCGAGGATTTGTGAAGGTCAATTCTGCGGTGCATTATGCGACCGCAGAACAGAAAAGTCAGATTTTAGGAGCATTTCTGTGGTCCATTATGCGGACCGCATTTCCACTCTGCGGTCGCATCGCAGAGTGCGACCGCAGACCCGACTCGGCTCCAGATTTTTCTAATTTTTCAACCCGATCTCTACTTCAATAAAACACCCCAACCCTTAATTTTTACATATTTTTCTGGATAAAACTAGAGAGAAGGGAGAGAGGGTTCTTGAGAGAGAAAGTCTCATCTTCATCAATTTGATTTTCCAACGTCGCCCAGGCCTAAAAATTCTTGAGTATTATCTTCATCTCCATTCTTGCAGGTAAGGTCCCTAACTCGTTTTCATTGATTTTCAGATTTTAATAAAAAGGGAGATTCTTATGCATTGATTCTTGGTAATAAGGGTCGAAACACTCATGCATGTCTATTAAAACCTAAAATCTAGTAAGAGTAATTAAGTGGGAGTAAAGAATTGTGTAAAGGAGGGTTGATAACCAAAATATATTCGGGTAGTGATTATGAACTTTGATTCTAAGAAATATGTATTAATTTGTGCACTATATTGACGTTGCCAGGCTTTTTGGTAAAGTTGGAAGTACATATTAAAAGGGAATTTGGCCCCAGGTATGTATGGATAACCTTGATCTTTGTAGAATCGCCTTGTGTGGTGTACGAATGTTTGGTATGTGATATCTGCGTTGCTTATTCATGAAATTATTGTGATTTTGCTTGTGGTAATAATTGAGGAACAAATGACAAAAGAAAATCGTAAATAATGCAACTGGAATAACTATGATAACCACATCTATGGCTCATTGTGGGCAATTGTCGTTGTGATGTAAAACACATGTGAGCTGTTGGATATGACAGAAAATAGTATTCCTGGCTATGGAAATACTTGTAAATTGTCGATGTTATTTCTTAAGATGTGTTGTTGTCAATATTTGTGAATCGATTATTGTTGTTGTGATGATTGGTGAATTGTAACTGTACGGTGGGATCGGGTTGCGTGCCGCAACACGATGTTATAAGGTGCGGGTTGTGGTGATAAGGGTGTCAAGGTAATAAGGGTGGCCGAGGTAATAAGGGTGGAAAGTGATCGAAATCACTATTGAAATAAACACTTGAGCAAATTCTGAAATCATTGGCTTGGAATTGTGGAAGGGGGAACAGGAGAGATTGAAAACTTGTTTGGCTTGATTGTTCCTTTCCTTGTGCATTTGATTGTTGTTTCTATTATTGTTACCTACTTTTATATGGCTTGCGTTTACTTGGAGCAAGTTTGTTCATACATACCAGTACGATCCAAGTGTACTGACGTCCATTTTGCCGAGGGCGCTACATTCGTGTTATGATTGTAGGTGGATCCATAGCAGGTACTCCAGTCCACCGACCGTAGCTCTTCATCCCTTCCCATCAGCTGAACTGGTGAGCCCCTTTCCTTTCGGGGCCCTTCATGGCGCATGCCGCCTTTATTCTGGAATCTTATTTTGGTATTTGTTTTAGGTATAGCTGGAGCCGTGTTACCGGCAAGTACGATATCATCCCTTTTCATGTTTAGAGGCTTTTTAGACAGGAAATGTAGGTCATGAACTTATGTAATATGTATCTTGCACGTTGGGCTAGGTAACATGTAAACCACGCTAAGAATCATGTACCATATGTATGTTTTGTAATAAAAAGGTGTTTTGATTGTAAATGGTTATTTCTCTTGGCTAATAAGTAATGAAAAATGCGAGGGAACACGTGGGATAAGAGAGGCACCCAAGGTCCGCTTGACTGGGGCTACCCCGTCGAGCGTCGGTCATGTCCCTCGGATTCGGGGCGTGACAAACTTGGTATCAGAGCCTCAGGTTTTAAAAGAGTCCTAGGATGTCTCTGAGTCGTGCCTAGTAGAGCCCTTCTTATCGGTGTGTCGTTGACCACATCTATAAGTACGGGGATACACGGGCATTTAGGAAACTATCCTCTTCTTTGTTATTCCATATCGTGCGGTGGAGTGGAAAGTGGAAGTATCTATGTCTAACTCATGCTCTGTTCCGAATTTTTCAGAAATGGCACCTAAGAAGAAATCTAGACTCGGCCTTGGGACCGACGCTACCCCAAGTGTGGCCATGAATCATGTACCTCATGCCTTGGGTGAGAGTGACTCCCCAGTCTTGAATCTGCCCGACCCATCTATTCCAGATCCAAGCATTCATGTTCCAGCTGCGACAGAGGGTGCCACCATCCCTCCCGCCGATACTCCTAATCCTGATGCTGTTCCAACTTCCGGTCCCGGGGTTTCTGATAGGGACTTTAGAGGAGCCATCTGTATGTTGACCCAGTTAGTGGCCGCCCAAGCCCAGAGATCTCATGATGCCCCTGTGTCCTCCAGCGTACAGGGAGATTCTGCCAGCACCAGAGTCCACCAGTTTCTACGATTGGCCCCTCCAGAGTTCTCAGGTACAGACCCAGAGGCCGATCCGTAGGATTTCCTTGATGATATGTACAAGACCCTCCGAGTGATGAAGGCTACAGAGACAAAGGGGGTTGAGTTGGCTTCATACAGGTTAAGGGGAGCAGCGCGTTCGTGGTTCGAGATATGGGAGGATTCCCGTGAGGAGGGATGACCTCCGGAGAGATGGGATGAGTTTGTAGATGCCTTTATGGACCACTTTTTCCTGCCGAGACAATGGCAGCTCGCGCCACTGAGTTCGAGGTTCTCAAGCAGGGCAGCATGAGTGTTTGGGAGCACCACATGGAGTTTGTGAGGTTGTCCAAGTATGCTCCTCAGTTAGTGTCAACCATGGATGCTCGAGTTCGGCGTTTCGTTCAAGGTCTTAGTCCTTTAGTGGTGAATAAGGCCGCTACATCGGCCTTGCACTCAGATATGAATTATGGAAAGATTGTAGGATTCGCTCAGGCCACAGAGACTAGGAAGTTGAAAATA
Organism: Nicotiana glauca; assembly: GCA_026770625.1. Classification (NCBI taxonomy): domain Eukaryota; kingdom Viridiplantae; phylum Streptophyta; class Magnoliopsida; order Solanales; family Solanaceae; genus Nicotiana; species Nicotiana glauca. The sequence continues at coordinate 32,930 of MU712558.1, forward strand.
CGGGCAAAAAGGGAGAGTAGCAGTAGGGCCTGGTCAATGGGTCACTTAGGGAGACCAGTTCTGGGGAGAGGGTCATCATGGCCATCCCAGTCATATGCTCAGTCCTCAGTGAGTGCACCGCCATCTGTGCACAGTTACCAGCAGAGTAGTCACTCGAGACCATGTTCAGACAGTAGGCGGTTCCGTCAGTCCGGTCGTCCAGGAATGAGATCCCAGCAGCAGGGGAGAGCTACATGCCCCAAGTGTGGGAGGTTCCATACAGAGACTTGCTATTTGGATATCCCGGTATGTTATAGGTGCGGGTTGAGAGGTCACATCCAGTGGGACTGTCGTGCGCCCAATCAGGGTGTGGGTAGGGGTTTGATCAAAACCCGAACCAAACCACATCCAAATGTCCTAAAATTTTTCACACACATCCCAAATGACATAACAAAGCTACTGCAGCTCTCGGAATTCCATTTCGATATTTGGATCAAATTTCACCTACAAACCGGAAATTGCCAAAATATCAACTTCGCCAATTCAAGCTTATTTCTGCTCAGGGCCTCTAAAACCATTTCCGATCATGCTCCTAAGTTCTAACCAAACCATCAGAACTCACATTTGAGCCATCTAACACATAAGTCAATGTCCCATTGGCTTTTCCAACTCAAACCGTCTCAAAAGAGACTAAGTGTCACAAACCTTATCAAAAATCATTCCGGAGTCAATCCAACCAACTCGATAGCACAAGTCATGGATAACGAAGCACACGGAAGAAGAAATGGGGGAAACGAAGCGGTAACTCATGAGATGACTGGTCGGGTCATCACAAAATATGTGTTGTTGTCTTATTTTCTACGTGTTAGTATTGAGTTCGACATATAGGCATGGTGACGAGTATCTATACGTTGATGTTGAGCATGCAAGTGAGTCTAATATTGTGACCGTTATGTCTATTATCACGTAATGTTCATGCTTAAAATGATGTTTCTTTATGTTAAGCAAGTTTTATGATATTGATGAGTATTTGATCATAGTTGAGTATTGAATCAAGTTTAGAATTACTTTGAGAAGTTAATTGTTGAAATGAAATTGATTATTGTTGATTCCCTTGTTGGGATGTATTGTTTCTAGTGTTTGGGTGAGGATGAGAGTAAAACACGAAGGGTGATGCCGTGCATGATATTGTGAGTGAGTGTTAATGCACAAAGGGGGATGCCGTGCCGATATTGTGAGTGTTAATGCATGAAGGGTGATGTCGTGCCATGATTTGAGAGTTAATGCATAAAGGGTGATGTCGTACCATGATAATGAGAGTTAGTGCACTAAGGGAGATGCTGTGTTGTTTCTGTTGTTTCTGTTGGTGAGGAAGAGAGTAAAAGCATGAAGGTTGATGCCTTGCACGTGTTACTATTTCGTTATACCTGTTGGTTCAATTATGGTTTCTACTTGGCTTCTCTATTGAATTACTGTTAGCATTGATGTTCCCCGTAGCATGTTTCCCCTTCCCAACTTTATATGTTATCTTCTGTTATTATTTTTTTGTTCGTATATGATTTAACTACGCGGGTTTATATAGTTGTTGTGTCCTAGCCTTGTCACTACTTTACCGAGGTTAGGCTCGACACTTACCAGTACATGGGGTCGGTTGTACAGATACTGCACTTTGCACTTTTTTTTAGATTTCGGTGCCGGTCCTTGTGAGTAGCTTTGAGGTTGATACCTTCAGTCCAAGGAGACCAAGGTAGATTTATTGGCATTCCCAGAGCCTGAAGTTCCCTTTCCTATTTTAGTTTCTCCTGTCTCTTTCTATTTCGAGAACAGTTGTACTTCTTTCAGACTTATATTTGTAGTAAATCTTAGACGCTCGTGGATTGTGACATCAGCTCTATAGGGTATTTATGTACTTGAGTTGTGGCATTGTTATATCACTTCCATATTTCATGATTGTTTTGTTTTAGTTATTATCTTTTCTAGTTTGATTAATAATGATGGTAAAACGGTAACTGTCGACTTGCCTAGCTTTCACGAGTAGGCGCCACCATGATTCCCGAAGGTGGAAAATCCGTGTCGTGAAATCCTGAGTATACCTACCAATTTAGGTCGGTTTATTACAATTTAAAAATAATTATAAATTTATTATATATGTAAATTTCGACTGTTGTCAGTCGCTATATGAAAAATAAAATAAAAAATTAAATTAATACCGACCAATTCCAGTCGGTATATTTAGTTTGGTTGGCAGTCAACCCCTTTAAAATTGCGAACGATTTTCATCGCTACACGTTAGCGACCATTATTTTTTTAACTAATTAAAAGAGGTCGGATATTGGTCGATTTTCCTCAAATTTCGACTGATATTGGTCGTTTTACTAGACGAAATTACCAGTTTTTTAGTAGTGAAACAAATATAGGAAAATTAAGGATATTAAGATAATAAAGTGGATACTGCAATTTTAACATCTACTTTATGGTGATGAATAAATAGCTATATAATTATACATTTCTAAAGAAAAGACATTTTAAATATATGCACATAATTTTAGGCTTTAGGCTGAAGCTTAATTTGTTCATATGCACATTGTCTTATTTATTCCTTGTCGTAATGGAGTTCCAGTATATAATGGGTGGATTCCACATTTGTTTACCGTAAAAATGGTAATAACAATTAAATTTGATTATGGGACTCTAAAAATACATGATATATTTTTATGCTAGTTGTTATGCAGTTGATGCTATGTGTGAGACTTAGAAACGAAATAAGAGTTAGGAATAAGGTGATAACCAAATTGATAGGTTAACAATCGGGGCCTTGAGCTTGTTGATTTGTTAGCCTTGAGGTCGATTTTGGAGATTTGTTGGGAGCTATCCAAGGTGCTCGAAGTATGACTAAAAGTTATAGTAAATTCAACGAAGGCTCTTTACGGCAAACGATAAGCAATAAATGATGAACAATAATGAAGATAATAAATGGAAGCAATAATATCAAGAGAATATGTTAGAGAGCAGAGAGAATGCTCTTGTCTATTTAGTATGGAGCAACCAACCTTTACAATATGGCAAGGACCCCCTTTATATAGAAAGGGGGATCCCATCATAGTACAAACACATTTATTACAAAGATATAGAGATGGGACAGCTAGTCGACGTCATGATGTGGGCTCAGACTAGCCTGACTTGGTCGGCTCTAGCTGCACCCCTTATAAACTCCCCTATTTTCCAATATAGTTGGTGTCTGCATTACCCCGAGGTCGAGCATCGACAGCCCTCGAGGGTGAACCTCGACCCCAGTCTCGAGCCTTGGGAAGCATGTTTGCGAGGCATTAATGACGGGAATATTGGACCCTCCAATTTTACCGTGCACACACATATTTAAATTCTTTGAGGAAAAAACATCCAAACTCTATCGTTTAAAATTACCCTCAAGTTGAACTCAACTAGCGGTTTTGTGCGAATAGGAGACCTTGGTAATGGAAGGAATAATGTATTAGATCAAAAACTTAACGCTGGACAAAGTTGCTCAATTTTAAACCGACTAAAGTTGAGCAAATGTTGTCGTATCATGTCAAAAACAAAAGTATGATACAATTAGCTTCTTGTTAATATGTTTGTTTACCCTAAAAACGGATAAAAATTGAATTTGTATATGGTATTAAGGACACGTGATTTTACTTGGCACAAACTGAAAAACTATGTAATTGATATTGAAATTGACTGCAAATAGATATAAGGCAAATCGAATAAATGTATGGTTTTGGTCCTCGAGCTAGATCACCCTCGAACCAAACGAATATTCTATTAGAAATTATGAACAAAGCAGGAGAGTATTGAAAGCTTAAGATATAGGTAATATATTGCTTTGTGTAGCATGAATATGGTGCCTTTTACAAATGATCATACCCCCTTTATATAGAAGGGAAGTCCTACCTTTGATACAATTCTAAATACAGTAAGAAATCCCATGATTATCTAATTAATCGGCCTCTTCTTACGTGCCTAGATTTTGCCGTGATCCTCGCCCGATTGCGGATATTTTTGCTTTTTGTTTTTTGGCTTGGTAAGCTTTCCTCGATCTTTCTCGATCTATATCTTTCCTGGCTTCAATCTTGGATGACCTCAATCTTGATCGATCTTTGGGTCTCGAGCTGGACAATCTTGCTTTACACCGCAGTCTGATATAACATAGGATCGAACCTTGGCCTGCCTCGTTATGGCTCGATAAGCTTCCCTCAATCTTGCTCGTTTATATCATGTCTGGCTTCAATCTTGGATGACCTCAATCTCGATCAGTCTATGGGTCTCGAGTTCGCAATCTAACTTTATACTATCGATCTGATATAACATAGGGTCGAACCTTGGCCTGTCTCGTTCCAGGACAAGCCCGATTTTGACCGTGTATAGATATTACCCTCATTTCTCAAAGAGAAGGCGACGAGAAATGTTATGATCTTTTCCAATCCCTTCTCGATGGGTCATGATATAAGTGACGAACCCGACCTTGACATCAGCGATAAGTGGATACTGAAACATCACGGATAGTTAGGGTGTCGAGGCATTAAATGTTTGTCTGTTATTATCGGCCATTACAGGTTCTGAACCATCATCTTCAACATATAAATATATCTTTCTTCCTTTGCCCAAACTTTATTGTCAAATCTTCTTCACTCTTATCTTCTAATCCTCCGCGTTCCTCAAAGCTTTGCTCTTTCAGACCTTGGTGTGTCTTCGCTTGTTTTATCCCAAAATACCAATTATTCCTTTTCATTTTGTATTATTCTTCATCTATAAAATTTAAATAGCTAAAACTTCAAAAATCATTTCACAAAATGAAATTATTTCCTCTTCACGGTCGGCCGGTGCAGAACCAGCGGCGGAGCCACGCCCTAAATAGTTTTTTCCCCGGAGGGTGCGTCATCAATTTTGACCTCAAGGTTAAAAAGAACTCCTCGATTCTGGTTCGATACGAGCCAGTATCGAGGTATATATGCTCGATCACCGACAATCTCCTCTCCCAAGTTAAAAAAATTATAACTGGGGTAAAAAATATGTGGTGGTGCCAGCTCCCGAAGAATCAATCACCACCCACATGGAAGGGTTCTTAAGTGTTTACACTTAGCCCTTCATGTTGTGTCCTTTCGATCCGGTTATTATAGATTTTTGAAAGAAGTACGAGGTGACCCTCGGTCAGATTCACCCCTCTTTCTAGAGGATAGTGATATTCCTTCACTTCTTCGTGAGCAAAATCGATAAATGTCCCTTCACCCTCGACCACCTCACTCACACACCTGTATAGCCCCCGACTCTATCGAGAGGGAATAATAAATCTTACTCGATGGGCTACCAAGGTGCCATTCTCGATTATTGATGAGGATAAGGACTGGGGTTGGATGAGTCGATTTGTTCAATTGAAGAACTCGAACTTGATCCCGACCTAGAGCATGTAATTTCCTGAGAAATGGAATATGAATCGTAAGTATACCTCCGTCCTTAATTTTTGTTTTTGTCTTCATTTTTCTTCCTTTCTTATTAGTGTTTTTCGATCCAGTTATTGCTTGGATGCCGGATGCGGTCCCCAACTGGAGGACTGGGTCAGGGGCCCATTGTCATAGAAGACACATGATGTGTGCGCGTGACATGATTTATCGAAGGGTCGATGAGAGTCCCGTAACCATGGTAACTTTTTCTTTATGATTCAATAATTTGACCGTTATATGAAATTCTACTAGATCTTACTCATTTTTCTTTTGCAGGTCTTGGGAAGGACATGGCAATCAGGACCCCGTCTGGTGATGAAGAAATCATCCCCAACCATCCGATCCTAAGAAGAACAAAGAGAAAAAGAGGAGAGGGGCTCCAATTTCCACAAAATCAGATGAAAAGAAACCAAAAAAGAGGCAGTCCTGCAAACCCAACGAGAAATCATCCCTCTAACGTTGGATTCAATTCAACTGCTAAGGGATGAGGCCGAAGAAGAAGAATAAGAAGAAGAGGACTCTGGGCTGGTAGCCCGTGTGCGAGCTGGAATCATGATTTGAAGAACTATTGAGCCAGTGGGAGCTGAAACTGATCCTCCTCGACTTGAATTCTAAGTCCCCAAGCCAGAAAGAGTTGAATATGCTTCACCACGAGGTGAGAAGACTATTAAGGAGGCGGTCGATGTTAGTGTAGAAACCATGTTCGAGTCCCCCGGGGACGAAGGCGGCGCCCCAAAACATTTACTTGGGGTGATAGAGATTGGAGATTTCCCTTCATTACCTTTGTTTAGTAAGTCAAAGATCAAGGATGCTCTGGCGATGGAGTCTTGCCATGGTGAATGGGTCCATGGAGCAAAAGATCCTTTTTGTGACTATTTTTGCTGAAGTGGAAGATGTCACCGGTCTAGACGACTTAGATGTATCGGGGAAGATCCTGAATGACTCTTCCTCGGGCTTTAAACTGATCGATCAATTACTGACCCCGGTGTTGACTCCGGGCATAAGCCATCAATTATCATCTCGATCCCGGTGGATGCTCGGGTTCTTTCTGCCCCCGTAGGGGTGGCTAGCTATCTCTGATGCTTGGTCACAAAAGAAGACCAAGCCAAGATGGATGAAGTGGAAACACCCTTTCTTTTCAACGAAGCCCAACAAGATCTAAACCGGGTAATCCCAGATTTCCTTGTCGATGTCACATTTTTATACTTAGAATTTTCTCCCTTTATATGGCTCCCTTTTCTATGTTTGTTGGTTTTGGTGCTTCATCGTGAGGCTTTCCTCAAATCCTTAGTGGAGCTGAGTCGGTATGAGGCCAAGATTCGAGGGCTTACTGAGGAAGGGGATGCCTTCAAGCCTCTCAATGAGAAAAGAGAAGAGGAAGCTAATGGCCTCCGTGCTGAGCTAGAAATAGCTCAGAAAGAACACACCAAACTGGCCGAGCAGGCAAGAGGAATCTTTGAAGTTAGTGATGGCGATTTAGGTGTAGTAGCTAACGGTTCAAACTCGCAGGTCCACAAAAGCTTTAAATGATCAGGCAACTCGGTGAAAAAGCAAATGCATTAAAACTGAGGTCGAAGGATGGAAGAAGAAAATAGATCGCCTGGCCTCATAGAAGGAGACTGCTCGGGCCCAACTGGCCTCCGCTAAAACCAGCTTCGAGGTACGAAAGAGGAAATCTTAGTGCAGGCCAAGGAAATTGAGGACCTCCTTCGCAGTTGGGTTTAACAATTTTTGCTCGAGAAAACCTGGTCGCGAAGCTTGAAGTGGCCATATCTAAAGTTAAATCAACCAAGGCTGATGCCGATGTAGTGGTGTCTATTTACCAGACATATGCCAAAGCCGCTCAGATTCGAGCAAAGGAGGTTTCTGAGGCCACTCAGGTTCGAGCATTGGGGGTCGCTGAGCATGCCAAATGTTAATCTCGAAGGGAGACCCTCAGAAATCCATGCTAGGCTTTGACCTCACAACCAAGATTGAGAGCGCTAAGGATCTCGAAGCTGAATCTAGGAAATTTTCTTACCCCAATGATGATTATGAATTTTAAAGCTTGAGTGAATCTGAAAGCGGAGAAGACCCTGAGGGCGGAGATGCCTTTCTCAGAGATGACCATGCTACTTAGGCTTTTAAATAGTTTTTGAATTCCTATTGATGTAGCTTCGTCCTTTGTAAAGAATTTCCATCGGGCCGTGTTGCCTTGGTAAAATGTTTTTTGATAAATATATTAAAAAAATTCCCTTCCATGTCTTCCGAGTCTGTTGTCTCCTTTTTTTTATTTATAAAAAGGTTAGAATGCCTTAGCATAAAATTATGATGTTTTCATAAAATTATGATGTTGTATTCAAAGGTCCAAGGTTTAGATAGTAAGGACCGATAGTAAGTACTTCCCTCAGCCATTTTTGATTGGTTATCCCTATCACACCTCCTTTTTTAAACACTACTATACCCGTGAAGGCGTAGAGGAGTTTTTTCCAATTTAAGGACAGTCGGAACGGGATTAGTTATTTAAAATTTTCAGAGTCGCCACTTGAGAATATAATGGTGTCCCAAGTCACCGGTTTAATCCCGAACCGAG
>MU712561.1:6723-38835 GCA_026770625.1 Nicotiana glauca
GGGAATGCCTAACACCTTCTCCCGGGTTAACAGAATTCCTTATCCGGATTTCTAGTTCGTAGACTGTAATATAGAGTCAATCTTTTCCTCGATTCGGGATTCAAACCGGTGACTTGAAACACCATAAATCTCTCAAATGGCGACTCTGAATCTTAATAATAAATCCCGTTTCGATTGTCCTTTAATTGGAAAAACTCCCTTCTACCATGCCCTTCGCGGGGTGCGGTAGTGCCAAAAGCAGGTGTGACAGCTGGCCAAAGGCCTTTTGAAAGAAGAGAGTTTGTCATATAAAAAGCATATAGACATGTGAGACAAGAGAGAGTTGTCGTAAAACTAGCAAGGAATCAGAGTGACCAAGAATGTTAGGTTCATAGACTTAGAATGAGTCTGAAAGAAGTCAAGGGTTCTGAATGGAACCCTAGACCAAACACAAAGTCAATCTCGCCAAAAACCCCCAAATACTAGGGTTTCTGACTCGAATCAGATGCATAGACGAGAAAACAACAAATAGAACAGGCTCAGTAGTCTCTTTCAGAGACTTGTGAGAAAACAAATAGAGAGAACAACAATTTGAAACACAAGGAATATACTTAGGCAATGCTTGTCCCTCAAACAAGTTCAGAAAAAGAAAAGCGATACATGTTTAGAAAAGCAGTAGTTGAAACATGCTTAGGGTTCAAACAAGGTCCGGTAAAGGCAAGCAAGGAGCAAAAAGCTTAGTAAAAAATACAGTAAAGGAACATACGAGATAGACATGTAGGAGCGTGCTTATAGAAAGCAGTAGAAGAAAGAACAGAACACGAAAGTAGAAGAACATGCATAATATGGCAAAACATAAGAACATAGGAGCAGACATGCGAGGAAAGAACATAAGAAATGGCATAGATAGATTCACACAAAGAAAAGAAGAAGAAGAGGTGACAGAAGTTATTTTGAGATTTTTCGAAAACCATAAATTGAAACAGACTAATTTTGAAAAGAAAATTGGGGAAAAGCTTTAAAACATTGAATATAGCACAAATACACCATAGATATAAGTAAATAAAAGAGGAAGGAACCTCGAATAGCTTTAGGGTTTCTCTGAAACCATAGAAATGAGAAGGCTTGGAAGATGTCTGGTCATGAGTCAGAGATGGCCATGGCTAGGCTCCTAAAGCTCGAATACGTCGGAACAAGGCCGGAGAGGCCATAGAACCACAGATCTGAGAAGATCTGAACGAACACCATCGAGCTTAGACCTCAAAATCTCAAACACCCATGGCGTAGGAGGGAAGGAAGGTGATGACGGGCCGTCCATGGCCTGAGAAGCCATGGACTCCGGTGAGGTAATGGTCGGAGAAGACGAGGGAGGCGATTAGGGTTTTGAGCATTTGAGAGCGTTTGAGAGAGAAGAGAGTTCGAAGGTGGCTGTCGAAGAGAAATGAGGGCTAGGGTTGGGGGTTGGTAGAATTAAAAAGGAAAGGGTCGTTTGTGGCCGTTGATCAAAATGATCAACGACCTGGATTAAAAGGATTTTCGGGCAGGTTGGATTAAACGGGTCAAGGGGCTGGGTTTGAATGAATTGGCTGGTCCAATTGAGTTCGAAATTGGGCTGATTTCAGGCTGAAATTGAAATGGAATTTGGGTTATAATTGAATGAATTGAGGCTACAATTGAAATAGCTAATTTTTCCTTTTATTTTATAAAAATTAGCGAAAGATGTTTTAAAAACAAATTAAAGGTATTGAGTCAATAAATAGCATATAAATATTAATTTAAAAATATTGGGATTAATTTGTAATAAAAATGCTATTAAATCTTAAAGAGGATAGTATTGCAATTATATGCAATTTGGCTTTAAAAATACCAAACGAATTTGTAAAAATGTGCAAAAATCATGCTGGCTATATTTTGGTATAAATATGAGAATAAAATAAATTATTCTACACAATGGAAAGCTTTGGGAATAATTATTGGATTTTATGGTGTAAAAATAGGCCATAAATTAATTTTAAAAAAAATCATTAAAATGCCAAAACCTTTTGGTGTGCTTATTTATGCACATATATGTTATTTTTGAAGTGTTTTGGGTATAAAAAATACATAGGGAAAAATAGGGTATCAACAGGGAATCCTTGAGATTCCTTGGAAGCTTGAAACACTTTGGATAAAGAGAAGGCTTTGAAAATCTGGATCTGGAATTGGTTAATCACATATTGTTGGACATTAAGATTGAATTAGGCAGTTTGGATCTAGCTGTAGTCTTTGATGTATTTTATATCTTTCTCTTTTGGTTTGTAATAAGTTGTAAAGAACTTGGGGAATATAGTAAAAGATGTTGAAGGGGTTTTACTTTCTTGCATCAGTAAGGGTAGATATCATGATATAGGGCTTTAATTTTCTTACTAGAAATCCTGCCTATGGATCTGTCCAATATTTCTAATTCAATCACATAGATATCATGCCTATAGGGTTTAACGTTTAATCACAAAAAATCCTGCCTATAGGGTTTAACGTTCATATTCTGTAATTAAAGCATATAGAGATCATGCCTATAGGACATGCATATTCATTAGGCAAAACTTTAGGATTAGTTACATAAGCATCCTTTTCATAAGTTCATTAAAAATTTCTGAAAATCAGTAACGTAGATATCATGCCTATAGGATTTGTATCAAACTCGTTTTGCCCATTTTAAACAGTAACAATTGGCTAATTGGTTCTTAATGCTTTAACTCAGTAACGTTTTCTGAAACTTAATCTTTTAAAAAAAAATGTGTCTCAAATCAGTGTACACCTTCTTTTTAAATCTACTTCTTCTCTGAAACGGTTTCTTTTTCTAATATTATGCCTAAACATTTTCCAACTAAATTTCTGTCTTCCTGAACTTGTTTAAATCAATTCTGCAGTTTACTCTTTTTCATTCAGAAAAGTTCTGATTTCTGAATACGCTTTTACAACTATTTCTGTGTTTCATACTTGGACAGTCTGTTGATTTTCTTTGAAACTTATTTCTAAAACTAAGTCTGCAAGTCTATTCTTTCCTTCAAAAACTTTTATGCATCAGTCATCTTCTGAAATCAGTGCCTTCCAAATAACTCGCTTAAAATACCTTAATTCCTAACAATTGGATCCAAGTTGCCTAATGCAGGCTTTCTATCTAAATATATGTGCTAAACCAGTCCATTCGCTGTTTAATTTAAAGACCAAATCACTACGTGCCAAGACATGCTAAACTAAGTGTTTGTCTGATTTAAGGGGTTTTATTTGAGACTTATTCATTTGTTTGTTCATCCCCTCTATTTGTTACTTGTTTTGTATGTTGAAACTAGTATTTTATCCTTTAAACTCCATAAATGCCCCCTACCCCCTTTCTTCCCTCTTAGGATTAGAAGTCCTAATACCCCAGGATTGATAGGTTGGGACGGGTACTAGCATGCAATAAGTAAACAAGACCAATCGCGTTTAAATACCTTAACGGGGTGGGAAGGGTAGAATATAGATATGATGACCGGTGCGCTAATATCACGTGCGACCCCTCTTTTGAGGAGTGATTGCTGGATATTGCATTGATGTTATCCATATTTTGTATAAATCTAGGACCCCTTTCCCCTTTTCTTTACTTGCAAATGTTTTCTTCAAATTTTGTTTTCTTAAAAATAATCCTTCTTTTTTCTAAAATCGTTTATTCCTCTCTTCTTTTAAAAGCTTTCAAACTTATTTCTAATTACTATGTGCAAACCTTATTTGTTTCTTTGATCTTCCTAAAGTCACAATTATAGCATGGCCGAGAACCATACTAGTGGATCTTGAAGGGTGCCTAACACCTTCCCCTCGAGATAATCTCTAAGCCCTTACCCGAACTCTGGTTTCCTTCTTCTCAAATTCTTTATCTCTTTAAAGTGTCCTAATGCACTATAATCATTAGGTGGCGACTCTCAAAAATCCAAAACCCAATTCTCGCAAGAGAATAAAGAGTTGTCCTTTCATAATGTTGTATACCCGATTTCCAAACTTCCCGTCCACGATATGGAAAGAGGGGGCGTCGACAACATGGCGACTCTGCTGGGGATTTCTTTAGGCTTTCTACCATTACATGTTATTTGTGACTTCACTATTTCTTTAATTGCCTTTACTTCTTGCCTTTTATTATTTCATCATGAAACTAACTTGGCTCTTCATGTCTTTTCTTTCCTTTAACTGCTTTCCTTTACTACTTTATTATTTCAATACCGTTGTAATTTCGAGCATTTATTGTAATCATTTATCTTATGTACGTGAAAATACATGTCACTTTGTTTCATTCTTGTAACTGCATCTTCAACATCATACTCCACTTGTGCCAAAACAAATCCTATAGCAACGCTTATAATAAGTGGTTACGCTCTTCTGATATTATCACCCCTAAATTTGGCAAAGGCATATTTGCGGTAAAACCAGTCGATCAACGGTGTAGCCGATGGTTCCGCACCCTTCCCTCTTGAGTTGTCCGCTCAAGGGTACCAGTCTTGAACTTTAAAAGTAGAAACCTTACTCCGTTATACTGTTCATGCATCATGGTCAAACCTAGCCGAGTCGGTTATGCTGTCCGCATAATGACTCATTAAGGTAGCCTAATCCAAAGTCCATCGGGTTTCCCTGAAACCCAAACGGAAACCTCCATGTTTTGTGCATTTATTTGGAGAACTAAATGACTATTATGCTAATTGTTGATCTAAATAGTCGATTCCGGGTCTAACCCTTTGTTTTGCAGAAAATGAGGCACGAAGTCCCCGATTCAGTATGGTAACAAACATTCGCCCAAGGCTGCTAAGCTGGTGGGAGGACCTTCATGCCAGCGACCAGACCCTTGTCCGCAAATACTTAGGGAGTTTGCCTTCACTTCTGGAAATCCACACTGACAACAAAATCGTAGAGGCTACAACTTTGTTCTGGGATGGTGATCGATTGGTGTTTCGCTTCGGGGATTTGGAAATGACTCCTTTACTGGAAGAAATAGGGGGTCTAGCTGGTATTCCTTGGGAGACTTCGGGTCTGCTTATGCCGGAAAATCGCGAAGGTAGAGGCTTTCTTAAGATGATGGGACTCAAGAAAAACCCGGATCTAGCTTGTCTGAAAAACTCCTACATACCATTTGACTACTTGTACGAGAGATATGGCCATAGCAAGTCCTACCGCACCTACACTGATGAATTTGCCCTTAACTCTTTAGGGCACATCCACAGAAGGGTTTTTGTCTTCATGTTCTGTTTCCTGGGGATGATAGTCTTTCCTATGAAGAAGGCTAGGATCCACACCAGACTAGCCATGGTAACCAACACCATAATGGAAGGGATTGACGGTCAGTCTTTCAACATTGTGACCATGATCATTGCCGAGATATATCGAGCCTTAGAAAAATGTTAGCAAGGGGCCAAGCACTTTGAAGGGTGCAATCTGCTACTTCAACTTTAGCTTATAGAACACCTTCAGAAAGGTGATTACCGACATGAGATCATACGCAGAGATTGGGATGACCATATCGCTTTCCACCACCCAAAGCGAATGAACTTCATGCCTAACACGTTCGCTCAACCAGAGGATGCTGGAGGATGGGTAGAGCTATTTGAGAATCTAAAGGAAGATCAAGTGTAGTGGATGTACGGGTGGTTCTCAATAGGGGAGTTCATTGTTCGTTCTCGGGATGCACCATTCCTCATACTCATCTGTCTGAGGGGAACTTATCCTTACGTCCCTCTCCGAGACATGAGGCAAGATGGGAGGAAGCAAATCATACCAAGGGTAGAAAAAATGAGTCACTTCAGGGCTGACTTCTAGGATGATGATAGTCCTCACAGGTGTCACGCTCAGCACATGTAGCATTGCAAACTCGTCTTAGGGAGAGAATCTATCGAGCCAGACAGGTATCATGCAGGGTGTGTGCCGCACTACCCAAGTTGGTTAGAAGACAATCACACTGGTTTGGGTCATCCTGGGTTCGCCCGAGGTCACAGGCTTATAGACAAAAAGGCTGAAGCGCAGGTTAAGTACAATCAACTGCGCAAAAGGATTCGAGAGTTTGAAAATGAACACCGGGAAATACAAGAAGCTCATCAGAAATTGATCGACGAGTGGAAGGATATGGCTGTCAACACCAACAAGCAGTTAGGGTATCTGGAACGAGGTCTAGTAGAGCTGGAAGGAAAGTTCTTGAAGAGGATTGAAGACTGCCAAAATGCCAAGGGAAGTGCGGGCGGACATCTGGCCCGAGCCTATCTGCTGCTAGGACTATGCAAGTTGATGCAGCTGTACGAGGGAGGCGAGAATACCAAATCTGGGGAAGGTCCTTCTGGGACCAAGTAGTTAGGATCTTTTATTTCCTGCTTTCATAATGTAATAAGGCCACTGTCCATTAGTGACGTCTTTATTTCTAATTGCATTTTTTTTAGACTCGTCTTATTTTTATCAATAAAAGGAGGCTATAAGTTCTCCAAAGTTAATTTGTCGCTAGGCCTACCTCGGGCACAATGAGGCACCCAAATTAGGACACGGCTTATACTCTTGCACAATGTGTTTAAATATTGCAAAAATTCCCTTTCTCAGAATCCGCACTGACTTTTTACCTTTTGTTTTTCTTTTATTTTTATTCCCCTCCCCAAACGTTAGTTCGTGCATTCTGGCACCATCAGCATACTCTACAAGATCCAAAGACCCTCCACCTCCTCCTCCTCCGAGTCCTATTAGAAACAAGAACAAATGTAGAATGGGAGACGCCAGTGCTAGAAAGGAAATTGATAGGGAGGAAACTTCTCGGGGTACCCCAATTGCCAAGGGAACTGCTGCTCAGATTGAACAAAAACTTCTGAAATTCTAGGAGGAATTGGACCAAGTTCGAAATTTGGCAAGCCTATTATTTTCTCTTGCTGCTCCTGATACCAACACCCAAAATCCCGTACCTCCACAAGACACCCCATAACCACAAATGCAACCCACTCACGTTCAAACTTGCTACACATGCCATGCTCCCAATAACACTCCACTACTCATTCCTGAACCACCAAACACTACAAACGACCACCTCCACAATGCTCCTATCTTTGTGGACACTATACCCCACTACAGTCAACCAATCTCAAGTGCTTCGGAATCAGACAACAAAGACTCCCTTATCAAGAACATGGCAGCGGAACTCCAAAAGTTGACTAACCGGGTCCAGGGTGTCGAAGGTAGCAAAGGTATAGAAGGATTGAATTATGAAAACCTCTGCATTCAGCCAGATGTCGAGCTTCTGGAGGGGTACAAACCTCCCAAGTTCGAAATATTCGATGGTACCGGTGATCCCAGGGTCCACCTAAGGACATACTATGATAAGTTGGTCGGAGTTGGAAGAGATGAGAAAATTCGCATGAAGCTGTTCATTAGGAGTCTGAAAGGAGATGCCTTATCTTGGTATCAGCCAGGACACAAAGAAATGGACAAGCTGGGTAGGTATGGCATCCGACTTTATGGACCGGTTCAGGTTTAACATAGAGAACACACCAGATGTATTTTATATCCAAAATCTAAAAAAGAAACCCACAGAAACATTCCGCAAGTATGCTACTCGTTGGAGGTCAGAAGCTACCAAGGTAAGTCCGGCCTTAGAAGAAGAGCAGATGAACAGGTTCTTTGTCCGGGCTCAGGATCCACAATATTATGAAAGGTTGATGCTGATAGAGGGTCAGAAATTCTCTGATATCATCAAGTTGGGAGAAAGAATTGAAGAGGGCATTAAAAATGGTATGGTCACTAATCTTGAAGCATTACAGGCCACCAACAAGGCTTTACAGTCTGGAAGCACGTGAAAGAAGAAGGATGTGAACTCCGTAATGGTTGCGCAAAGAACCAAATCCCCTATGAAATACCAAACATATCCCTCAACTCCACTTACATATCAACCTTCCCTGAATTACCACGCACCCTTACCCACCTATAAAATTCCACCACCCACCCACCAATCATCTCCACCACCCACATATCAACCCACCTCACCAAGATATTCCCAACCCGCACCTTTGTACCAAGCATATAATTACCAACCTTCTCATTACCCATCACCACCTACTCGCCAAAACTTTCCTAGACCTCGACCAAACTTTGATCGTAGACCTCCTAGACAATATACAGCCATCGCCGAGCCTATTGACCAAACTATATGAAATACTCAAAGCAGTCAGTTATGTTACCCCTATCCCAGCCATAACTCTAGAAAATCCCTTCTAATGGATCAATCCGAAAAAACCTGCGTATACTATTCCGGAATGAAAGGCCATACCATCGACGAGTGTCACTCGTTGAAAGATAAGATTCAGACCTTGATTGATAATAAGGTCATTATAGCAAAGGAGCCCAATCCCAATGTCCGCAACAATCCTCTACCTGACCATAAGGGTGGAGGCATTCATATGATCGAGATTGAGGATGATTGGGACCCCAAAGGGTCAATTGGATTGATTGCCGAAGGGGATGAACCGAAGAAGACAACAGTCACCCTCAACCCTATTGTTGTTCAGATCCAGCCCTCTGAGGGCAATGAGGTGAATATGCCCATATTGCTCGAGTTCGAAACGCCTCCTACAAAGGCACCAAGACCAATTGAGGTCGAGTTCGGGATTCCAAAGGCACCTGCACCCTTTGAAGTTACTGTGTTACCCCCGAGGGTGCCTATCCCGGTTTCTATGACAAAAGTGACCCCGTTCAATTCAAACGCCATACCTTGGGATTACACAGCGGAAGCTAGGAGAAAAGGGAAAACAAGGCTGGAGAAGCGATCGCTGCACAGGGCATGACCAGAGCCGGCAGGGTATACACTCCAAAATATTTAGCCGAGTCCAGCAAGCAAGCCTCTAGACGACCTGTTGAAACTGGACCTGATGACCTTTGGAGAAAAATACAGGCCAAAGAATACTCAATCGTGGAGCAATTGAACAAAACACCAGCGCAGATTTCTATCATGGCTCTTCTGCAAAGCTCTGAGGCACACAAGAATGCTCTGATAAAACATTGAGTGAAGCTTATGTTCCAAGCAACATAACTTTAGGCGAAATGGCAAATATGGTAGGATAAGTGTTGGAGAGTCACAATATCACCTTCCACGAAGATGAGTTACCACCAGAAGGACTAAGTCACAACAAGGCATTGCACATCACCGTGCAATGTGAAGATTACTTCATCACCAGGATCTTGGTCGACGGAGGATCCAGCCTTAACATTTGTCCACGGATAACTCTCAGGACATTGGGGAAAGGTTTGCATGAGATCAAGGATGGGGCTATCATGTCAAAGCCTTCGATGGGTCCTAAAGATCCACCATTGGGGAAATTAGCCTGTGGGACCAACCTGGTTCTATGTCGACTTTCAAGTAATAGACTTCCCGGCATCCTACAATCTGTTGTTAGGGCGACCCTGGATCCATGGTACTGGAGCTGTGGCATCAACCCTGTATCAGGCAGTGAAGTTCGAATGGAATCACTAAGAGGTGATCATTCATGGTGATGGTAGCAACCCCATATAGAGTCGCCAGACCATCCCAATGGCTGGAGGTAGAAGGAGAATAGGCGGAGAAACGTACCACCACATCGAGCGGGTCAATGCTGTGGACAAAGACAAATGGTGGGACAACAAGATTGAAATTATCCTAAACTGGTGCAAGTATGAACCCGGAAAAGGACTTGGCAAAAACCTCCTAGGGATCGCCAAACCCATCAAGCTGAAGAAACACGGTACTACCTTTGGTTTGGGATATGAATATACCTGAGAGGAGTTCAATCATTGGTCTCCACCGTGGCGCGACCCATGCTATCCTCTGGAGCACACTATAACTCGTCTATACTAGACTTTCCAGCCAGCTGACATCATATGTGGATCAGAGGAGGATGAAGCATTAGCAGCGATGAAGAACTTATTTCTGGAAGATGATATGGACTGTTGTGTTATCTTCGAGGAGGAAGGGGAGGAAGGCCCTTCCATACAAGCTGTGAATCAAGGGGAGCACCTTACTAATTGGTCGATCAGAACCACTAGGGCCCAAAAAGTTTCGGGGTAGCAAGGCTAAACAAAGCGCCATGCATCGCATCTTTTACTAGTTGATTTTTCCTTTCCGCATTGTCTTTACTTTTGAAAAGAGCTCCGATGTTTCGAAAAATTATGAATTTAATCAAAAGAATTTCCAAGAATTTATATATCTCGCTCTCATTATTTTCTCTATCGTTTACTTTATTTACACAGCATTACTATTACTTATCTTGATGATGAACCAACGATTGTGACTTGCAACGAGATAACGCAACAAACAGATATGGATTCAGAAGAGGATGATATACCAGAAGAAGTTGTCAGAGAGGTCAAGAACTTTGAGAACAGGCCTAAATCCAACTTGGACGAAACTGAGGTCGTTAATTTGGGAGATACCGAGAATGTCAAGGAAATACGCATCAACATGCATTTGTCGCCATCAGAAAAGAAAGAGTACACAGAGTTCCTAAGAGAGTATGTGGACATCTTTGCCTGGTCTTATGATGATATGACTGGTCTTATCACCTCCATTGTAGCTCACAAATTACCAACAGATCCGACATGTTCGCTAGTGAAACAGAAGCTCGGGAAGTTCAAACACAACATGAGTTTAAAAATCAAAGAAGAGGATACCAAGCAAGTTAAAGCCAGGGTTCTCAGGGGAGTAGAGTATCCAACATGGTTAGCCAACATCGTGCCGGTACCGAAGAAAGATGGGAAGGTTAGAGACTGTGTCGACTACCGGGATCTCAATCGGGCCAGTCCCAAAGATGACTTTCCCTTGCCAAACATACACATCCTGATCAACAACTGTGCCAAGCATAAGCTGCATTCATTTGTCGATTGTTTCGCTGGGTACCATCAGATATGGATGGATGAGGAAGATGCAGAGAAAACTGCTTTCTATCACGCCATGGAGGATGTATTGTTATAGAATGATGCCGTTTGGTTTGAAGAATGCTGGTTCCACCTACACGAGAGCCATGACTACCATATTTCATGACATGATACATAAAGAAATCGAGGTGTATGTGGATGAAGTCATCATCAAATCCAAGAAAGCCGCAGATCATATGGAAGACTTGAGAAAATTCTTCAACAGATTGAGAAGATACAATTTGAAACTGAATCCCGCCAAATGTGCATTCGGGGTTCCTGCTAGAAAGTTACTTGGTTTCATCGTGAACCGCCGGGAAAATAGAATTTGATCCGTCAAAGGTCAAGTCCATTCAGGAATTGTCGCCGCCGAAGAACAAGAAGGATGTGATAAGTTTTCTGGGAAGACTCACTTATATCAGCCGGTTCATAGCTCACTCCACTGTTATTTGTGAACCTATCTTCAAGATTTTGAAGAAGGATGCTGCCACCAAATGGACTGATGATTGTTAGAAAGCTTTCGACAGAATTAAGGAGTACTTGTCTACGCCACCAGTCTTGGTTCCGCCTGAACCAGGAAGACCCCTACTGCTTTATCTCACAGTATTGGATGGGGAATTCGGTTACGTTTTGGGACAATATGATGAAATAGGGAGAACGGAGCCAGCCATCTATTACCTCAGTAAGAAGTTTACCCCATACGAGGCCCGGTATTCCTCATTAGAACGCACCTGTTGTGCTTTGACTTGGGTAGCTCAGAAACTGAGGCATTATTTCTGTGCCTACACCACTTATCTTATATCCAGAATAGACCCGCTGAAGTATATCTTCCAGAAGCCTATGCCTACTGGCAAGCTCGCCAAATGGCAAATCCTGCTAAGAGAATTCGACATTGTTTACGTCACTCAGAAGGCAGTCAAAGGACAAGCCTTGCAGATCACCTCACCGAGAATCCTGTGGGGGGAGAATACGAACCTCTAAAGACATATTTCCCTGATGAAGAGGTATCTTTCATAGGAGAATATATTGCAGAATCCTATGATGGTTGGAGGATGTTTTTTGACGGGGCCACGAATTTCAAAGGAGTTGGCATAGGAGCAGTCCTGGTATCAGAAACCGGTCAGCATTACCAGGTATCCGCCAAACTCAGGTTCCCATGCACCAACAACATGGCCGAGTACGAAGCCTGTATCTTAGGGCTCAAACTAGCCATCGACATGAACATTCAGGAGTTACTAGGGATTGGAGACTCGGACGTAATGGGCAACCAAGAATTCTAAGATACTCCCTTATCTGTATCATATACAGGAATTGAGGAAAAGATACACAAAACCCGAATTCCAGCATGTTCCCAGAATACAGAATGAGTTCGCTGATGCACTAGCTACTTTGTCATCCATGAACTAGCATCCAGATACGAATTTCATTGATCTCATTCAAGTCAAGAATTATGACCAACCAGCTTATTGTGCTCATGTTGAGGAAGAAGCCGATGGGAAACCATGGTTCCATGACATTAAAGAATACTTCACAACATGGGAATACCCGGAGCTTGCCAATGCAACTCAGAAGCGCACGCTTCGGAGGCTATCCAACAACTTCTTTCACAGCAGAGGAATCCTGTATAGGAGGACTCCCGATTTGGGATTGCTAAGGTGTCGATGCAAGAGAAGCAACCAAACTATTGGATGAAGTGCACGTAGGGACCTGCGGACCGCACATGAACGGTTTTGTACTAGCAAAGAAGATAATCCGAGCGGGGTACTTTTGGATGACTATGGAAACAGACTGCATCCAGTATGTCAGAAAGTGCCATCGCTGTCAGATACATGCAGATATGATAAAGGTGCCTCAAAACGAGCTTACTGCAACAAGCTCACCATGGCCGTTCGCCACTTGGGGAATGGATGTTATCGGACCAATCGAGCCTGCTTTACCAAATGGGTCGAAGCAGCGTCATACAAAGCAGTGACCAAGAAAGTTGTGGCAGATTTCGTCCGCGACCGTATTGTTTGTCGGTTCGAAATTCCGGAATCAATCATCACTGATAATGGTTCTAATCTCAACAGCGACCTGATGAAAGCAATGTGTGAAACCTTCAAAATCAAACACAAAAACTCCACAGCGTATAGGCCTCAGATGAATGGAGCTGTGGAAGCAGCCAACAAGAATATCAAGAAGGTACTAAGGAAGATGATCGAAAGGCACAAACAATGGCACGAGAAGTTATCATTCGCCTTATTGGGATACCGCACCACAGTCCGCACATCAATCGAGGTAACACCCTACATGCTGGTTTATGGTACAGAGGCAGTCATTCCCGCCATGGTACAAAATCCATCTTTAAGGATCATACAAGAAGCAGATTTAGATGATGCAGAATGGGTAAGAGGTCGCTACGAGCAGTTAGCCATTATAGACGGGAAGAGAATGAATGCATTTTGCCACGGTCAATTATATCAGAACAGAATGTCCAGAGCCTTCAACAAGAGAGTTAAACCAAGGAAGTTTGCACCAGGGCAGCTGTGTTGAAGAAAATATTTCCACATCAAGACGAAGCCAAAGGGAAATGCTCTCCCAATTGGCAGGGTCCGTACATGGTTCATTGGGTTCTAACTGGAAGAGCCCTGATTCTTGCAAAAATGGATGGAGAAGTCTGGCCAAGCCAATCAATTCTGATGCAGTGAAACGATACTACATATAATCATATGTTTTTCTTCATGATGTAATTTGAACTACGCCTGACCTGATTCCCGTTTAAGAGGGGATACATAGGCAGCCCTATGGGTTCGGTCACAATTTAATAAAACTTTCATTTTCCCCGCTATTAGGACTGGGGCAAAATTTTGAGGAGGACCCTCAAAATTCCGAAGTCAGGTTCTCAGTCTTTTCATCGCCAGAAGTGCTAGCCCAGTAAACTGGGGTAGAATTTTGAGAAGGACCCTCAAAATTCTAAGGTTGATCATTTTCAATCATTCAGCACAGCCGTGAGAAGCGCCAACCCAGTACACTGTGGTAGAATTTTGGGAAGGACCCTCAAAATTCCGGAGCAAGCAAGGTTGCAATGTCTTGAACCACGTTGCGGTCGTTGGTTCATTCGAAGGAAAAATATTTTTTCAAATATATACTTACATTATATCTACTAAATCATGCATAACTATCATTTGAACTATTGTCGTTTAGGAACGCTACCCCAATGATACGTGACGTCAGGAACCACAGGAAGATGAACTAACCTTTCCCCCTCTACAGAACTCACAATTTTTCTTTGGATGTAGGACAAAAATCATCTGAATACATTCACACACACGTACTTTTCGAAAATGAAACTATCAGAACAACCACTTATTCAAATCGCTGTCTGCACACAACATCCTCAGCAGCCACTATATCGTAATCGATGATCAGCTAAGAAATTTTACCGCTATTCGCCTCTTTACATTCTTGCACTACATAAGGCTACTTATCTGCCTTTCGAGACTAAGCACTGTCTCCATATGCATTTTGCATAAGGCTACTTATCTGCCTTCCGAGGTTAAGCTCTACCTCCATCCTGCATAAGGCTACTTATCTGCCTTTCGAGACTAAGCTCTGTCTCCATCTGCATTTTGGATAAGGCTACTTATCTACCTTTCGAGGTTAAGCTCTACCTCCATCCTGCATAAGGCTACTTATTTGTCTTTCGAGACTAAGCTCTGTCTCCATCTGCATTTTGCATAAGGTTACTTATCTTGCTTCCGAGGTTAAGCTCTACCTCCATCCTGCATAAGGCTACTTATCTGCCTTTCGAGACTAAGCTCTGTCTCCATCCAACATGGCTGAAATATCACCACTTTATTTTTGAATGGCTGCAAAATCACCACCCGCATTTAAATTTTCTCTTTGGCTGAAAGATCGCCACCCTTTGCATTCATCGGCTGAAAGATTGCCATCTTTTCATGGGCTGATAGATCGCCAACTTATTCAAAGGCTTCATAGTTCGGAGGCACCATCTGCATAGCCCGAGAACACCATTTCATGGCCTGCGAATTTTTATTTTTATGCACTTCATGGCCCAGGACATCATAGTCTGAGGACGTCATCCTAACCATCCGAAGATAGCATTCATGGTCCAACGGGAACTTGCATCACGTTTAAATTATGCACAATATACGCCACATTGCTCACTTGCAGGTACATTGGCTAGCAAACGGCCGTCTCAGCAGGAGCGATTCTGTTCCGGTTCTCCACAGCCTATTCGACTCCAAACACCTTTTCAAATCCAATCATCGCGTCCGTCTTTTTCAAAAATTCCATCGACATACTCCGTCAATGGTTCCTGAACTACATACGGCCTTATTCCTGTAAAACTAGGGATATGTAGGCAGCTCAGAAGCTAGAGCTCAGTCAAATTATTTTCAATCGCCGATCCAGTCAAAATTGGCCATCTTGTCTTTACCCGTCAACTCTTTCATCCTCCTCGGGTAAAGAGGGGCAGCTGTTGATACTCAATTTTTTCCTATGTACTTTTATCTCCAAAATACTTCCAAAATATCATATATGTGCATATATAAGCACATCAAAAGGTTTTGGCATTTTTTATGATTTTTAAACCAACTCATTGCCTATTTTTATACCAAAAAATCAAATAATTATTCGCAAAATTTGCTATTTTGGTGGATAATTTATTTTTATTCTCATATTTACATCAAAACATAGCTAACATGATTTTTTTTCATATTTTTACAAATTCTTTTGGTATTTTTAAAACTAAATTACATATAATTACAATATTAGCCTCTTTAAGATTTTATAGCATTTTATAATTATAAAATTAGTCCCATTATTTTTAAGTCAGTATTTATATACTATTAACTGACTCAGTTCCTTTAATTTTCTTTTAAAGTATTTTTTACTATTTTTATAAAATAAAAGGAAAAAATGGCTATTTAAGTTTTAGCCTCATTTCATTTCAATTATAACCCTAATTTCGTTTCAATTTTAACCCTCAATTGACCCCAATTTCAAACCCAACCGGACCAGCCCAATCCCAAGTTAACCCGACCCCCGACCCAATTACTAAACCCGCCCTGGATTCCTTTTAATCCAGGTCGTTGATCCTTTTGATCAACAGCCACGATCAAACCTTTCCTTTTTAATTCCATCTACCCCAACCCTAACTCCTCATTTCTCTTCAGCAGCCGTCCCTGAAACCCTCTTCTCCTCTCAAACTCTCTCGAAGGGTCTCGAAACCCTAGCCCTTCTCACCCTTCTCCGACCATAATCTCACCGGAATCCATGGCTTTCCAGGCCATGGACGGTCTGGACTTAGCTTCCTTCACTCCTAAACCATGGGTGTTTGAGATTTCGAGGTCTGACCTCGAATGGCGTTCGTTCAGATCCTCTACAGATCCGTGGTTCTATGGCCTCTCCAGCCTTGCTCCGGTGTATTAGGAGCCCAGCTATGGCCATCTCCAACTCGAGACCAGACTTTCTTCCAAGGCTTCTCATTTCTAGGGTTTCAGAGAAATCCTAAAGCTGTTCGAGGTTCCTTCTTCTTTTATTTGCCTAGATCTGTGGTGAATGTGTGTTATATTCAACATTTTAAGCTTTTTCCCAATTTCCCTTTTTTTTTAAAATTAGTTTGTGTTCGATTTAGGGTTTCTGAAAAGTCTCAAAAGGACTTATGTCCCTTATTCTTCTTTTCTTTGCGTGAATCTGTCTGTGCCATATTCTTATGAGTTTTCTCTTGTGTTCTTATGTTTGCCGTGTTATGAATGTACTTCTATTTTTGTGCTCTGTTCTTCCTTCTACTGGTTTCTATAAGCATGCTTTTACATGTCTATCTCGTATGTTCCTTTACTGTATTTTTACTGATCTTTTAATCCTTGTTTGCCTTACTGGACCTTTGTTTGAACTCTAAGCATGTTTCATATATTGTTTCCTAAGTTATACATCACATCTTTTCTCTTCTAAAACTTGCTTAAGTTCCGAGTCTTCTTTAAAAACATGTTCTTTATGTTTTTTCACTCTGTTGCTTCAAACTTGCTACTATGTCTGTGCGTTTACTCATGAGGCTCTGAAAGTGGCCTTTGAGTCCATTTCAATGGCTTGCCTTCCACTCTCTGTATCACACTCGAGTTGGAAACCCTAGGGTTTGGGGTTTTTGACAAGTTTGATTGGGTGTTTGGACTAGGGTTCTAAAAGCTCTCTCAAACTCATTTTTTAAGTCTAGGAAATAAACTCGACCTCTCTGTTATGACTCTAAATCTTTTCTATACGATGTTCTCTTGTTTGTGCTATTTGTGTGCTTTATATATGAGCACCTTTCTCTCAAAAGGCCTTTCTGCCAATTTGTGATTGATTCCAAATTCCTTTTTATAAGGTTTGATTGAGTGTTATTGATTTTCTTTAAATTAAGACCCTCTTCACCTTTCTTGGTTGGATTCATTCATACCAAAACTCAAATCCTGATTTTACTGGCTGTTGATTGATTGTCTTTCCTTTCTTTGCCCAAACCGTTTATTAATAGACTATTTCCTTAAATAAGCTTCTGTGTATTTGCCCCTATTATACTGCTTTGGAAAAGATTTTAAAACAAATCCTTTCCTTAATTATTTTTCCTGTTTGAATCAAATCCCTTAACCAAAAGGAAATTTTATGTGATTGATTTCGAAACTATTCTCTTACCTCTTTCTACTCGTTTTCTGCACTATAAAAGGGGGCGCTACCCCTTTTGCACTGGAAAACAGGCTTTACACGCTTTAACACTGAAGATTTCACAATTAAATTACACTCTCGCTCATAGTATTAAGTACTCTGCTTTCTACTCTCTCTTCTTCTCTATACTTCTACTCTGTGTTTTTTGAAACAACTTTGAGTTCTCTTCGAGCCTTCGAGTATTCTGCTGAGTCTGCTCCTGCTGGGTTCACTTGCTTTGATTGCTCTATTGTTCTGCTTGTTCTTACTTTGCAACTGGTATGTCTTCCTAGTTAAATAATTCTCCTTCATTATGTGTTTACATCCTAGTCTGCTATGCTTTCTTTCACTATGTTTCTGCCATTATTGTACTTATGTGAATTCCTTACCCCTTACTCCTTTGTGTGTGAATTGTGGTTCTAGCCATAGCAGCACTTTAACATTGTTGTCTATGACTCTGAACTGGGTTCTTTGAACTCCCTAACTCAATCAATTCCCACTTCCCTTTTCCCCTTTATGTGTTTGAGCCTCGACTTGCGTCTGGTGGTGCCGTAATCACTATCCAGACTTAGGTCTGACCTTCAAAGGTCTGCTCCTAACTTGCTTAACCCAAACAAATGGTCAGGGGTGTGCCAGTCTGCACCTATGGCTGGGTATGACCACCATTTGTTATGGTTCCCCATTTCCTTTTGCACTTTACACTTACTCCTAGCTATAAGTTCTTCCCCTATCTTGCAAGCCATTCTTTGGGACCCTTGAGTTCCCTCTGAACTTGGATGCCTGAGAGCTGGCTATTCCACACTGCACTTTCTAACTCTAAATGGTATCTTGAGTGTAGCAATGCCGGGAATCCTTGAGATTCCTTGGAACTTTGAAACACTTTGGATAAAGAGAAGGCTTTGGAAATCTAGATCCGGAATTGGTTAATCACATATTGTTGGACATTAAGATTGAATTAGGCAGTTTGGATCTAGCTGTAGTCTTTGATGTATTTTATATCTTTCTCTTCTGGTTTGTAATAAGTTGTAAAGAACTTGGGGAATATAGTAAAAGGTGTGGGAGGGATTTTACTTCATTGCATCAGTAAGGGTAGATATCATGATTTAGGGCTTTAGTTTTCTTACTAGAAATCCTACCTATGGGTCTGTCAAATATTTCTAATTCAATCACATAGATATCATGCCTATAAAGTTTAACGTTTAATCACTAAAAATCCCGCCTATAGGGTTTAACGTTCATATTCTGTAATTAAAGCATATAGAGATCATTCCTATAGGACATGCATATTCATTAGGCAAAACTTTAGGATTAATTACATAAGCATCCCTTTCATAAGTTCATTAACAAGTTCTGAAAATCAGTAACGTAGATATCATGCCTATAGGATTGTATCAAACTCGTTTTGCCCATTTTAAACAGTAACAATTGGCTAATTAGTTCTTAACGCCTTAACTCAGTAACGTTTTCTGAAACTTAATCTTTTCGGAAAAATAACGTGTCTCAAATCAGTGTACAACTTCTTTTTGAATCTACTTCTTTTCTGAAACAGTTTCTTTTTCTAATATTCTGCCTAAACGTTTTCCAACTAAATTCCAGTCTTCCTGAACTTGTTTAAATCAATTCTGCAGTTTGCTCTTTCCTTCATAAAAGTTCTGATTTCTGAATACGCTTTTACAACTATTTATGTGTTTCATACTTGGACAGTCTGCTGATTTTCTTTGAAACTTATTTCTAAAACTAAGTCTGCAAGTCTATTCTTTCCTTCAAAAACTTTTCTGCATCAGTCATCTTCTGAAATCAGTGCCTTCCAAATAACTCGCTTAAAATACCTTAATTCCTAACAATTGGATCCAAGTTGCCTAATGCAGGCTTTCTATCTAAATATATGTGTTAAACCAGTCCGTTTGCTGTTTAATTTAAAGACCAAATTAGTACGTGCCAAGACATGCTAAACTAAGTGTTTGTCTGATTTAAGAGGTTTTATTTGAGCCTTACCTGTTTGTTTGTTCATCCCCTCTATTTGTTACTTGTTTTGTATGTCGAAACTAGTATTTTATCCTTTAAACTCCATAAATTCACCCTCTACCCCCTTTCTTCCCTCTTAGGATTAGAAGTCCTAATACCCTGGGACTGATAGGTTGGGACGGGTACTAGCATGCAATAAGTAAATGAGACTAATCGCGTTTAAATACCTTAACAGGGTAGGAAGGGTAGAATATGAATATGATGACCGGTGCGCTAATATCACGTGTGACCCCTCTTTTAAGGAGTGATTGCTGGATATTGCATTGATGTGATCCATATTTTGTATAAACCTAGGACCCCTTTCCCCTTTACTTTACTTGCAAATGTTTTCTTCAAATTATGTTTTTTTAAAATAATCCTTCTTTTTTCTAAAATCGTTTATTCCTCTCTTCTTTTAAAAGCTTTCAAACTTATTTCTAATGACTATGTGCAAACCTTATTTGTTTCTTTGATCTTCCTAAAGTCACAATTATAGCATGGCCGGGAACCACACTAGTGGATCTTGAGGGGTGCCTAACACCTTCCCCTCGAGATAATCTCTAAGCCCTTACCCGAACTCTGGTTTCCTTCTTCTCAAATTCTTCATCTATTTAAAGTGTCCTAATGCACTATAATCATTAGGTGGCGACTCTCAAAAATCCAAAACCCAATTCTCGCAAGAGAATAAAGAGTTGTCCTCCCATAATATTGTATACCCGATTTCCGGACTTCCCGTCCACGATATGGAAAGAGGGGGCATCGACAAACATCACATCCAAGATCTAACATACCAGCAAATAAAGATCCACTCAGGCCTCCAAGTCCTGATAGCCGCTAAACAATGCAGATACATACGATCCACAACCACAACATAGCATGTGCATGAAAACTCTCAATCCCCAAATCCATATAGCACACGAAACAGCGTACCTGATCTTAGTGACCTTAATACCCCATCATTCCACGATAGATACTTTAAAAATCACTGTGCCACCAGCAACCTGAATACCACCAGTTGATCCAATAAAGAAAATGCCGCAATACTACTGAATCATCATCAGTTTAATCAAACTACCTTTTTCAGAAACGTATACTCTCGTCGAATCACTTTCAAACAACCGTACCATCTTCCTTGATTATTCGAGGCTACCCGCTGCCTAAGTGCTTTATGAATTTCCTTTCTGATCTGAACTGCAACTTCACACACGCAAGTCTCGATCCTCCACAACATACCACATATACTATACCATCTGAGGATAATATGAAAATTTTACCTTCCTTTCGAGCCACAGACATCTACTCACTCAACTAGTCAAGAACTTCCCATTGGTCCCATCTAGAAGAAAATTATTACACATATCATGTCTCTTACATTCGTGACAAATGCACCTCACCAACCACAGTTGCAATCAACAAGAACCCTTCTAATTCCATTTGCACAACTACACTGCCATGGCTGAATCCTTCTAAATAAACCACACTAAGCAAGTCGTCAAAACCCAAGAACATTGCTGCAAAAATGCCCGCGCTAACTTATTACCTCGAATACATACCAAAAATTAACCATACCTTCACCCTGCCAATCCAGTCTACTATCAAGTTACTCCACCTATCTAAATTTCTTCTAATTCGTCTACAACTTGATATCTCCCCTTGCCGTATACCACCATTCCTCAATCCAGGCTTGCCACACGTGACCCAAGCATAAAACCACACTGTTAGAAACCATAACCCGCTGAATACTCTCTCAAATGTTTTCAGAACACCACATGCCAGGATACTTTAGTCAGAAGAACTCTCTGTGAATCTATCTCTGTTTACTTTACTTTCCGGATACCGATACATAGAATCCTGTAGTTAACATAGAAATACCTCAAGTCTCGACATTTTCCAATGAAACTCAGTTTCTAGCCACATATGGAACTTTAGAACACCCAATTGACGTACGCAGACTCTTGAACACATTAGAACCGTTCTCGCAAGTCATTCACTCTTATTCAAACTGCAATTTACCTGGCCCAACGAACAGAACCGCCTGTGCCTCATTGGCACTCCGATATCGCTGAATGAAATCCTCGTCCCAATACAACCAAGCACTTTCCTACTCTATGCACCGAGCATTATTTACCAACAAAAACTCTAAACATTCTGTGGTTTCCTTACCCTATGAAGCATAATATAACCTTTGCCAAAATTTTCCCTTTACTCTAGCCATAGCTAATTCACTCGCACGTCTCAAACTGGAACCAACACAGCACCTAACCGTGCAACCAACTACTCCCAGCAGGCTCCCCCACTTGGCTAGAAGCCATAGATCAAAATAACTTCAATAGCTCATATCACTTTTTACTCCATTAATGCCACAATAACCTAGTGAGATTAATCTCAAATCATTTATAAGTTGTGAAAACACAGATCATCTAGTATTATAACTCTTTTGCAATTCTCTCATTCTTCCGTAACAGTTAAACCCACTCTATTAAGCGACCCGAAATCTCAAATTTCAACACGTACTTCCACTTACACATGAAATCTTCCAACACCCGCATAAGGGTCATACCACACTAGAACACTCTGCAAGAGATAACCTACCTGCTTTACCTCACTATAACATTTCCGTATACCTTCCACCGTCATATACATTACACAACCACTTAGTCTTCCTGAGTCTGAACTCAAACCGCAACATGCTATTTACTTCACTCCCAACTAGGAGACTTGAAAAGATTCTTCACGCACCCATAACTCGGGGCAACACATCCAATCACAATGGAAATCAAACACTTAATGGTTCATCTATCACCCAGCAGACCTTATTCGACATTTCCAAGTCAAATAGAAACATCACACAGTACCAATATACTCATCACGTAGCTATCCAGCCGCCATTCCCAAAATTAGGGACAATACTGAACATATAAGTTCATAACACTAGCTCGCAAAATCAGCACCCCGATGCTCAAGCCATAGGCTAAAATTTGGCCTCAAGCCCTCCAGACTGGACCAACATCAACTCATAGAAATCACATCTTGCCCCTCGATCAGGGAATCATAAGTCATCAAGGCACATCTGATACTGAGCGCTCATGCGCGCATGCGAACGCGTGGAAGGATTTTCAAGAGTTACATTTTCAAAGTGAATCAAGGACGCACGATAAGAATTCAAGAAGGCAAAGTTTTCCTAAAGGTTCTGCAGCCTCTCGAGGATAAATACAGACGTCTCCATACCGATCCGCGAGACTCTACTAAACCTGATCATGACTCGTGATACCTATGTAACCTAGGCTCTGATACCAACTTGTCACGACCCAAACCCGGCTCCGGTCGTGATGCCGCCTCTCGTGAGGACAAGGCCAGCCAACCAACCCAAAGTGCCTTTTTAACAATAGTTAAAACATGAATGAACAGTCTAATTATGATTTAAAATTTACAAGTAGCGGAAATGCAACCCAAACACAGCCCAAACCGGGGTGTCACAAGTCACAAGCATCTAAAAGAGTCTAATTACATCTACAAGGCCAGTAGTATATAGTATGGAATTCTAAATCAAAGGGGTGGAAAATCCGATGCCGCGGACGCTGGCGGTCACCTGGCTCAGCTATGATAGCAAATCTTCAATCCGCTCAAAACCTGCTACCGGGTGAACAAATACTTGTATTTGCACACCAGGTGCAGAGAGTAAAGTGAGTACTCCAACTCAGTGAGTAATAAATGTAAATAACAACTGAGCGGTGAGAAATTACGTAAAACATATCGTCATGCTGTGTAAAAGCAGAGAAAAACCCTTCAATTGAGAAAAATCAGTGAAAATTGAGAAAATCTTTAGAAATATCTTGGCTCAGTTTTAAACCTCTTTTGAGAATGATCTTTTTGACAGTTGCGAAAATAATTCAAACAATTAGTGACACTATGCACAGAATCCTGCCCCTCGGGCAATATTCTTGTTCTTGGTCAGCCATTGTTACCTGACCAAACGCATCATACAGTGTCATTGTTACCACTGTCTAAAATTTATCCTCCTCAAGAGTGATCAGATAGTACCAGAAGGGCAGATGAATATCTCAAGAAATAGCACAAACAAAGAATAAAGAACAAATGCATGAATGCAATGCAATGCATATGATGGTACATTCCAGTACCCACTGCAGCGTGCAGCCCGAGCCATCCATATTTATTTATCGTCGACAGCGCTCACTGGGGGTGTGTACAGACTCCAGAGGGATTCCTACAGCCCAAGCGCAATATCAAGCCATCTCATGGCATCAAATCTAGGCTCTCGGCCTCATATCAATATCAATATAATCAACCAGGCTCTCAGCCTCAATATCAATGTAATCAACCAGGCTCTCGGCCTCAATATCAATGTAATCAACCAGGCTCCCGGCTTCAATATCAATGTAACACTGCTGCGGCGCACAGCCCGATCCCATGCTCAGTCCAAAAATCATTATAAGCTCCTTGGGCATTTGTAAAACAGTAAATCTCAGCCAAAAATATCATTTAGAATATCATTTGAGTTTTTCAAAACTTAGAAGAATGGTTGAGTTTGCAAAACAATATTTAAAACCTTGGACTGAGACTAAATGATATGCAAAAATTTATGCTAAAACAGTAATATCAATTCTCGAAGGATAATACCGGTCGGCACAAGGCCCCAAACATGGCAATAAGCCCAATTCACAGTAATATAGTATATGTCTCAATCACCAATATAGTAGAAATATCACTCGGGATGGACCAAGTCACGATCCCCAATCGCAAACGTCCCCGCACTCGTCACAGAATGCGTGTCATGCCTCAATATAGCATTACGATTGAAATCCGGGGTTTTAAAGCCTCAGGATATCATTTACAAGCATTACTCACCTCGAACTGGCGAAATCTCTAGCTCGCGATGCCTTTGCCCCTCAAATCGGTCTCCACGCGCGTCGAATCTAACCAAAATTAGAGCGTATACATCACAATATGCTAAGGGGACAATACCCAATCGAAAACAATCGAAAAATAGCACAAAATCTCGAAACTAGCAAAACTCGAGCCCCGGGCCCACTTCTCGAAAAATTATAAAATTCACATCAATGGATTCTTCATCTCTCCACGAGTTCATACATGCTAAGAACTCCCAAATCTGACCTCAAATGGCCCTTCAAATTCCAATTTAAAAAATCCCAAAACTCAAGCCCTAGTTCTTCCACTTTGACTTAATTCCATAAATTTCTAGGTAGATTTCACAATAAAAACGAGTATGGAGTTCAAAAATCTTACCTCCAGATCATTCTCTTCGAATCCCTCTTCAAATCCGTCCAAGAGCTCTCAAACTTGCTCCAAAAATTGTGGAAATAACATAAACCTCGCGGAACAAAATGAATACAAAACCGTTCTGGCATCAGGGGTTTCTGCTTCTGTGGTCCCCATGCCCGCTTCCGCGCAACCGCTTCTGCGGTTATTGTCCGCTTCTGCGGAGCTTCACCTCCGGGACAAAATCGCTTCTGCGATATCCTTCCGCTTCTGCGGACTCGCTTAAGCGAAAAAGATTCCGCTTCTGCGGAACTACCCTACCAGGCCATAAGCTGCTTCTGCGACCCTCCTCATGCTTCTGCGGAACCGCTCCTGCGGTCCATTTCCGCAGAAGAAAAAATACCAGGTATCAGCTGCAACCTGCAATTCCTCAACTCAAATTTCACCCGTTAGCCATCCGAAATCACCCTGAGGCCCTCGGGACCTCAACCAAAAATACCAACACCTCCTAAAATATCATACCAACTTGTTCCAATCAACGAAACACCTCAAATAACATCAAAACCATCAATTCACATCGAATCCAAGCCTAAGCTTTCCAAAAACTTCCGAAACACGCATTTGATCAAAAACTCAACCAAAACACTTTCGAATCAACTGAAATTTTACACACACATCCCAAATCATATAACGGAGCTACAGAAGCTCTCAGAATTCCGTTCCGACCCTCGGATCAAAATCCCACCTATCAATCGAAAATCGCCAAAATACTAGTTTCGCCAATTCAAACCAAATTCCACGCCGAACCTCCAAAACCAATTCCGATCGCGCTCATAAGTCATAAATCACCCGACGAAGCTAACCGAATCATAAAAACTCCGGTCCGAGCTCGTATACACATAAGTCAACTCTTGGTCAAACATTTCCAATTCAAAGCTTTCAACTGCGACTATCCTTTCAAATTCATTTTGATTTTCCTGAAACTCGAAACCAATGATCCATATCAGTCATAATAATACAGGGCAAGTCATGCCCAAGAACTGGCGATAAAAATACAAAAGCTCAAAATGACCGGTCGGGTGGTTATAGAACTCCTCCTCCAGCCTGAGAAGTGGATGGTGCTACTGGAAGCAAACCCGCTCGAGTGACGCTCTCCATAAGGTCTAAAAATCTGACCAAAGCGTCGTGAAGAACTGGAGTGGCTATAAACCCCTTTGGGACCTGAACTGGGCCCACCGGAGCTGCTGGAGCTGGAACCTCCTCGTCATAATCAACTTGAGGCTCTGCCACTAGGGCTACTGCTCGGGGATGAGCTCTGCCCCTGCCTCGCCCTCTGGCACGGCCTCGGCCTCACCCTCTGCCCCTCGTAAGAGTTGTTGCTGGGGGCTCGGGCTGCTGCGCGGTAGAAGAGAAAGCACATGTTCTCGCCATCTACGAAAGAACAGAGTAGAAAGACAATCAGTATTTGAGAAATAGAATCACACGACAAGAAAGAACAAAAGTGAAGTTTTCCTAACTCTGTAGTCTCTGGGGGATAAATTACAGACGTTTCCGTACCGATCCCTCAGACTCTACCAAGTTTGTCCGTGAGTTGTGAGACCTATGTAACATAGTGCTCTGATACCAACTTGTCACGACCCGCATTTTCCACCCTCGGGAGTCGTGATGGCGCCTACTGACATGAGCTAGGCAAGCCAATTTAATTACCCCTTTTCACAGTTCATAATAATAACATAAAACCTTGCATTTAAAATATTAAGCGGAAGACTCAACATTAAAGAAACTGAATAAAACTGCGGAAGTTAACACAATACGCTACCCAAAACCTGGTGTCACATAGCTCACGAACTTCTAAGAGTTTACTAAATACAATGTTTAGAAAGAAATGATAAGAGTTTGTCCCGAAATACAAGGGATAACAACTAAAAACAAGATAAGGGAGACGCTGGGCCCAAGGACGCCTGCAAGGCTACCTCGGTATCTCACTCTGGACTAAAAGCCTGCTCCTGATCTACTGCTGTTGTCTAAAAGCTTCTCTAACACCGTAATCTGTGCAAAAGAGCACAGAAGTGTAGCATCAGCACAACCAACCCCATGTGCTGGTAAGTGTCTGGCCTAACCCTGGCTAGGTAGTGACGAGGCTAGGACCAAACTCCAGATAAACCTGTGCAGTTATATATAGTATATAGCGAAAGAGTAAACAGGCAATAAGTAGTAAAAGGGAGGGGGTACATGCTTCGGGAAAACAATTTAACTTAACAGAAACTAAGTAAATAAGAAGGAACTATACTGTATCTAAAACCATGTAAAATTACTACTGTTGCGGCGCGCAACTCGATCCATGTGCATATTTCAATTGTTGTGGTGTGCAACCCGACCCATCATGTATAATCTGTTGCAGCGTGCAACCCAACCCAATACAATATCTGTTGCGGCGTGCAACCTGATCCAACATACATATTTTCACTAGTAAAGATGTTACGGCGCACAATCCGTTCAAAAGTACAGTTACAGTGATCACAACAACAATCCCGGCAAGGGACTAACCATAAATTACACTATCCAGGCAAGAGAACTCAACAACACAAGTATAAACATCCCGGCAAGGGAGAATCAGCTATAACCAATCTCAATTCAACTTCTAATTATCACTACTATCATTATTCTCATACCTTGAGTATTTCAACGAAAATAACTAAGCCTTTACTCAATACCACTGATTTTCTCACTATTTCAATCATGACATTGTTCAAGAGTACACAATTATCAAATTAAGACTCACGTTCATGCTCGACTTCAACGTATAGATACTCGTCACCATGCCTATACGCCGTACCCAACAAGAAAACACATAGCAAATATGACTCAACTCTTAATCCCTCAAGCTAAGGTTAGATCGAACACTTACCTCAAACTTCCACGGCCAATTCAATCCCCAACAATCGCTTTCCCTCTCGAGTTCTGCTCCAACTCAATAAAATCTATGCAATAACGACTTTATAATATCAATAATAGCTAAACAAATCAAACCCAATGCCTAAATTAAGATTTCCAACCTTTCTTCCCAAAATTCCAAAAATCGACCCCGAGCCTGCTTGGTCGAAACACGAGGTTCGGACCAAATTCACGTCACCCATTCCCCCACGAGCCCGAATATACAATTTGTTTCCAAATTCGACCGCAAAATGAGGTCTAAATTAAAGAAATTTGAAAAGCCCTAACTCTACCCTTTTTCCCCAATTTCAACCCTAGATTACATGATTTGAGCTTAGGTATTTGATAAATGATGAAGGAAAATGAAGGAAACAAGTTAAATAATACTTACCCAAGAAGCTTTGGTGAAGAAGTGCTCTAAAATTCGCCTAGGAGCTGTGGAGAAGAAGAGTTCGTGTATTTTGGGTGAAATTTTCTGTCACTGTTCTGTTTTGAAGACTTAAAATAACTGGGCAAAAATGCTCTATGCGATCGCGGGAAAGGCATTGCGATCGCATAGAGTAAGGGGGTGAAACATTGTGATCGCATATGTGCTGGTGCGAATGCATAGAAGAAAAGGGGCTAATATTCCTAGTGGGGCTTAATGCTCTGCGATCACGGATGAAGAATGCAATCGCATTGAAGGGACTGGGCTAAGCTATGCGATCGCGGATCAAGCAATGCGATATCGTAGAACAAAATTTGGGCAACTAAAACTTACACTATGCGATCGCGGAGCTCCTATGCGATCGCATAGAACAGCATACCAGAATACCAGAACTGGAGTTTTCTGCAACTTTTCCAAGTCCGAAGACACGCCGAAACACTCCCGAGCCCTTGGGGATCCTAACCAAACACATACACTAATTCAATAACACCTTACGAACTTAACCGTGCGATCAAATCGCCAAAATAACATCAAAATCAATGAATCAAACCTCACAACCATTAGTTTTTCATCAAACTTCATAAACTCTCAATTTTTGATATTTAGGTCCGAAACACGTCAAATGACGTCCGATTTCAACCAAATTTCACAGAAATGTCTTAAAACACGTGTAAGACCTGTACCGGACGCCAGAACTAAAATACGGGCCTGACCAACACGTTCTAATCTATTTTCATTTCAAATTTCCTTAATAATTTCAAAAAAATAATTTCTTTTAAAAATTTATTTCTCGGGCTCGGGATCTCGAATTTCAATTCCGGGCATATGCCCGAGTCCCATATTTTTCTACGGATCCTCCGGGACCGTCAAATTACGGGTCCGGGTCCGTTTACCCAAAATGTTGACCAAAGTCAACTTTGCTCATTTTAATACCATATTTTAGCATTTTCATAGAATTTCACATATAAGCTTTCCAGCTACGCGCCCGGACTGCGCACGCAAATTGAGACAACTAAAAATAAGGTTTTCAAGGCCTCGGAAGCACGAAAAGAGAGAGAAAACAGGTGATGACCCCTTTGGGTCGTCACAGTGAGCTTTGTGTAATTGTCTTGTTTTATTCAAGATGTTCCATATCTGTGTCTTTTCCATTAGGAGTTTGTGTCGTTTAGCATTGTGTTGTTGTTCTAGGTTTAGATCTTCCAGCATGTGTTTTTGGTGTTGTAGTTGATGGAATGGTGTTGTGGTTGGTTAAGAGAAGAAGCTAGGGTTTTTCTTCTAAATTTTCTAGAGAAAAGTCAGACATTCTCTCTCTATGGGTTTTTTGGTCTTAAAGTCTTTACTTTGCAGTAATGATAAGATATTGTTATTTCTTTCTTGTGTTGCCTTTTTTTTCTTTTCTTTTTCTGATAGAATCTGGGGTGTTTTCTATGTGCGAGACTTTGAATTTCTGTAGTTAAATTTGCCCTTTTTTGGCTGTACGTATAGTTCTTGTTTCTTTTCATGTTGTTCATGCTTTATGCCTAAATCTTAGTGGCAAAATTACTTCACCTATGTGCCGGTGAAAGTAACACGTATCCGGTAAAATGTTGAAGTGCATGCCGCTAGGGGCGACTCTAATGTTATTGTTCCCTTCGATCCACAATAAGTGACCAATTTGCTTTTTTATTTTGGTCCACAATAAGTGACCAATTTGCTTTTTTATTTTGGTCCAAAATAAGTGTCCATTTATATAATCAAGAAAAAATTTAATTTATTTTTTCAAAATTACCCTTATGTACGTATCCGTAAAAAGTCATTTACTCCTCACATTTGAGAAGAGAAATAAGTGCTACTATAACTATGGTGCAACATTTAATGAAGGGTAGTTTAGTCATATTAACTATTTTCGTCTAGAATTTAGTATTTCTTTAATGGGTGTGCCCAAAGCAAATTGGTCACTTATTATAGACCGGAGGGAGTAGTAGTAAGGCTTGTGTCTTATGCCCCAAAATTTGGGGGGCCTCATTTTAAAAAATTAGGTTTATAGATATTTAAAAAAACTAGTACTTTGAATATAAAAGTAGAGTTTTTCATATAAAAGGAAAGAAAAGTTCTTACTATAAAAAAGTAACAATTTGATTTACTTATAAATGAGTAGATGAATATTTTTCTAGCATTTCGATTTGAGTTTATTTGAGAATACTACTTTTTACTCCTTTATTAAATAATGTGTAAATTTTTACTTCCCCTTCCTTAATTTTTCATATTTTATATCTTTCTCTTTGATACTTTTATTCATCTTCTTTCTCCAAAATTTCATTACTTATTTTCTTTCTCCAAGATTTCATTACTTATCTTCTTTCTCCAAAATTTCATTAGTACAAGTATTCAACAATACTTTTAAGTTTTCAATAATTTTATACTTTTGTTGCTCTATAAAGTCTAACCTAAGATGATCAATAATGTCTGAAGAAAGATTAAATGAGTTGCTATATTTTCAAGTGAAAAGAAATTATTAGAGGAAATCAATAATAAAAAATTACTAATAACTTTGTATCTCCAAAAACTAGATATACCTCAAAAAACTATATACCTCAAAAAAATAAATATATATATATATATATATATATATATATATATATATATATATATATATATATCATGAATTAGTATATCGAACATGAGGCATATATCAAATGGTTCTGATCTTTCTTTAATTTGGCTTTCTTTTTGTGACATTCAATTAGCTTTTTATGCGTGTTATTTCAAATTAGTAAGCAAAATGGTTTAAACCAAAAACCCAACTTAATTACAAAGGTCCAAATTAGTCTCAAGCAGACATGATCGACAGATTTAATTAAGTCAAAATTAAGAAAAATGGAATTGAATAAAAAAATAAAAGAAAAATTGAACTGAACTTATCGACTGATTTTCACTCCTATTGATTTTTGGACTTTTAAGCTATTGAGCTTTAAAGTATAAGAGTGTGAATTGGAAATGGATAGAAATAAAATGGAGGAAAAATAAAAATTTGAATAAGTGAGCTTTTGTCTTGCACTTTGTCCCTCATTGGTGAGGGACAACTACATTTGTGTGCTGATATATAGAATCACTTCTTAAAGCTCTTAAAAGGAGTTGAAGAGAATGAACCCTCGCGCTGTCGTCGTCGCTCGGCTTCGGCTTCGGCTTCGGATAAGATTGTTTTTGGACAAAATTTATTTAATTATTTAATAATTAATTAAATGTCAGATCACAGCTGAAGATTCAGTAGGATAGTCTGGCCGCGGTCCTGGCGTAACCGCGGTAGGACCGCGCCGGAACCCTGCTGCATCTTCAGAGATCCAGAGAACCGCGGTAGGACCGCGCCAGAACGCCTTTTCCGAAAAGACACTTTTTCCAGATACCTCTTCTGATAATTCCCTATAAATTCTGAGGCAAGGCTCCATTTTTCTACACACGAAAAACACTCCAGAACTTCCTTCTTTCTGATATTACTGCATTCTAATTCGCAGTCTCCCTCTCTCAAATTCGTAAGTGTGATTTTGCTCCGTTCTTTGAGTTCGTTGGTATCCTGCAGTTTGTATTGCCACTGTTGCAGGAAGGTTTATTCCGTTTTATCCTAGAAAAATTTAATCCATTACCTTGGCAACGTGTGAGGGGGTTAAAATTCCTTAAGGACGCACAAGAAAATTGTGGATTCGGAATGTTTCTGATTCTTTACTGTTTTCTACATTTTTTTATTCTTCTAACAGTTTTCTGATTTTTTGTTTTAACACAGTAACGCTAACATTGATTGCTACCTGCTTCCTTAGAGAGTAGATATCAATTAATTTAACATGCAAATGTATCTTAGTTTCATTATAATCCAACAAATACATTACTATAGTTTTGAAAATTTCAAACTTTAAGCAACTAGATCTTTAATTCCTTTATTTTTTACAGTACAACTTTCTGTCTCTACCAAT
>MU712565.1:3895-15624 GCA_026770625.1 Nicotiana glauca
GTGCACACAATTGAAATATATAAAGAATCAAATAAAAACAAATACAATAGTTGAGCGACCGTGCTAGAACCACGGAATTCGGGAGTGCCTAACACCTTCTCCCGGGTTAACAGAATTCCTTATCCGGATTTCTAGTTCGCAGACTGTAACAGAGTCAAACTTTCCTCGGTTCGGGATTAAACCGGTGACTTGGGACACCATTATATTCTCAAGTGGCGACTCTGAAAAACATAAATAACTAATCCCGTTCCGACTGTCCTTAAATTGGAAAAAACTCCTCTATGCCCTCGCGGGTAAAGTAGTATAACGTAAAAAAAAGGAGGTGTGACACCAGCTGAGCAAAACACCAGTACAGATCTCTATCCTAGCTTTGCTACAAAGTTTTGATACACACAAGAATGCCTTGTTGAAGATGTTGAGTGAGGCATATGTACCCAGCAACATCATTGGAGGAGAAATGGCAAACATGGTGGGTCAAGTATTGGAAAGTCACAAAATCACCTTCCACAAGGATGAGCTGTCGTGGAAGGATTGAGTCATAACAAGGCATTGCCCATCACTATGCAGTGCGAAGATTATTTTATCACCCGGATCTTGGTCGATGGAGGGTCTAGTCTCAAAATTTGTCCTCTGGTAACACTCATAACATTAGGAAAAGGGCTGCATGAAATCAAGAACGGGTCCTTCAACATCAAAGCTTTCGACAGATCTTAAAGGTCCACTATTGGGGAGATTAGCTTATGTTTCCAAATGGGGCCCACTTAGTTTATGTTGATTTTTAAGTGATAGACGTGCGGGCATCTTACAATCTACTATTGGG
The DNA here is from genome assembly GCA_026770625.1 of Nicotiana glauca. NCBI lineage: Eukaryota > Viridiplantae > Streptophyta > Magnoliopsida > Solanales > Solanaceae > Nicotiana > Nicotiana glauca. Next base: position 4,716 of record MU712565.1, read on the forward strand.
ATGACCATGGATATATGCTGCCGGGGCTGTGGCGTCAACACTACATCAGGCAGTGAAATTTAAGTGGAATCACCAGAAGGTGATCATTGATGGTGAGGGTAGAAACCCCATATATAGCCTCTAGATCATTCTAGAAATTGGAGGAAGAAGACGAATAGGTGGGGAAACATACCACCACATCGAGCGAGTCAGCGTCGTTGATAAAAACAAATGGTGGGACAACAAAAATTGAAAGCATACTGAATTTGAGCAGGTATGAACCTGGAAAAGGACTTGGCAAGAATCTCCAAGGAATCGCTAAGCCCATCAAGCTCAAGAAGCATGGAAGCACCTTCGTACTAAGGTATGAGTGTACCTGGGAAGAATTCAAGGACCGGTCGCCACCATAGCGCGGCCCTTACTATCAATTGGAGTAGCCAATACCCCATGTAGTGCAGACTTTTCAACTGGCTGAAGTTATCTACGGGTCAGAAGAAGAGAAAGAATTAGCAACAATGAGGGATTTGTTCCTGGAAGAGGATGATATGGACTATTGTGTCATTTTCGAGGAGGAGGGGGAGGAAGGCCCTTCTATATAGGCTATAAATTGAGGAGCACGCCTCAACAATTGAACTGTCAGAACCACCAGAGCCTGGCGTGACTCGGGGTAGCAAGGCTAAACAAAGAACCACGTACTATTTTCTTTTACTAGTTTATTTTCCTTTCGCATTTTTATTTTTTCAAAGAAAGAGCTCCAATGTTCAAAACACTTACGGAATTTATTAAAGTATTTCAATTTTCTTACAAATCTCACTCATATCATTTTCTCTCAGTACTTTACTCAAAAAGCATTACTATTACTTATCTTGATGAACCAACGACTGTGACATGCAACGAGACAATGCAACAAACGGACGTAGACTCAGAAGAAGATGATATACCGGAAGAATTTGAGAATTTTGAGACCTAAGTCCAACCTGGACGAGACTGAGATCGTCAATCTGGGAGATGCAGAAAACATCAAAGAAACGTGAATCCGTGTTCATTTGTCACCGTCTGAAAAGGAAGAGTGTACAGAATTTCTTAGGGAATATGAGGACATATTTGCATGGTCATATGAAGACATGATTGGCCTAAGAACAACCATTGTGGCTCACAAATTACCAGCTGATCCGGCCTGTCCACCAGTAAAATAGAAGCTCAGAAAGTTCAAGCCAGACATGACTTTGAAAATCAAGGAAGAAGTCACTAACGAGGTCAAAACTAAGGTTCTCAGGGTAGTAGAGCATCCAACATGGTTAGACAATATCGTGCCAGTACCGACGAAGGATCGGAAGGTCAGAATCTGTACCGGGCCACTCTAAAAGACGACTTTCCCTTGCTGAATATACACATCTTGATTGACAACTGCGCCAAGTAAGAGTTGCAATCATTCGTTGATTGTTTCGCTGAGTAACATCACATATGGATGGATGAATAGGATGCTGAGAAAATAGTTTTCATTCGGTGGGGATGTATTGCTACAACATGATGCTATTTTGGTTAAAGAATGCAGGGGCCATGATGTGCCGGAGAATTTCGGCACATTTCAATACTAATTGCTTAGATTTTAGCTTGTTTTAATGAAATTATCTCTGTTACTTATGTAGTTTTGTTGTTTCTACAGTACATAAGGTCTGAGAACCCAAGAACATAGAAATGGAAGAAAAAAGACAAGAACAGAGCAAAATGTAGCAAAAAAAAGCTGGTCTGCGACACACTATGCGATCGCAAATCAGACATGCGAGCCGCAGAATGCACGTCAGATTACAGACAAAAGCATAGAACTGGGCTAAATTTCAAGTCAAGAATGCGGTCCATTATGCGATCGGAGAACCAACATGCGAGTCGCAAGGTGAACTGCAAACCAACCATGAAGGTCATTGAATGATGAAGGTGCGACGCAAAATGCGATCGCATTTCTGCAATGCGATCCGCATAATTCGAATGCGAAGAAGACCTGTAAACTAGGGAGTCTGCGATGAGGATGGTCAAGATGCGGACCGCATACGTGCTCTGCGATAAGAATGCAGTCGCAACATCAGACCTGAAAGGGCATTTTTGTCCATTTTTTTCCCGATTTTGAGTCCACTATAAATAGTTTTATGATGTCTTTGTGGGCTCATCATGTCTAGTCTTTGCACTACATTCAAAGACATTAATACTCCTCACTTTTGGAAGCTTTTGGGTGAAGATTCTCTACTTTGTAAGCTTTTATGACATTAAATACTCTTTAGGTTTTGTATTGTAGTATGAGTAGCTAACTTTAAATACTAAGGTTGTGGACCCTAACTGGGTGTTATGTTAATGGATGTTTAACATTGAATATATATATAATGGTTGGTTGATATTTATTTATTTCTCATGCTTCATTTATTGTTGGTGGTTGCAAACATTGACAAGTGCCATTAAATTCTAATTTTCTTGGGAAAGTGGGTTAGAACTTGGCAGAAGTAAATATCAAAGATTCAAGTCTTTAAACATTGTTTAATAAAATCACTTAGGCATAAGTGGGTTTTATTTGGCATATATTGATTGTTATTAATTGCAACTCTTTTACATTTGGGAAAATTATAAAGAGGAAATACTATCCAACTATTGGGAAATATTGGTTAGTCACTTAGACATTATTTGCATATCAAAAAGGACCGACCATTAGAAATATATCATACTAACACCGATAGCATTACATTTCATAAAAGGGGACACAACCTTGGTTTCTTTAATCCTATTAATTACATCTTCAATATTCCACTTAGTTAGTACTTCAAAACAAACTCAATCCATACTCTTGTCAATCTTAATCCGCACTCTTGTTACCATTAACTTGATAGACTGAAGACTTTAGTCGGGCAACACACTACTGTAGTAACCTTTTCACACCTGTTTCCTATGGGACTCGACCCCAACCTTGTTTGGTTATTATATTTGATATCGACCGCCTTACATATATTATAAAAGTGTAATTTGAGCATATCAAATTTTGGCGCCGTTGCTGGGGAATACGATTTTGAAATTACTTACTAGTGTGTGCTTTACTTTACGTCTGATTCTATTCCATCACACTTTGCTTGTTTTGCTTGGTGTTGATAGGAAAACATGTCTGATTCTTGTGATGACATAGAGGTAGAACAGGGAGAGAATCCTTTTGCAGACATCGAAGAGTACATTGAGGATACAAATGCTATTGTACCTCCGGCTGTTGGTGCTGCAACGTTCAAAGTAGAACACGGTTTAATCCTTATGCTAAAAGCTGAGGGGTTCTTTAGAAATTCTATCGATGACGATCCAGCACAACACCTTAGAAACTTGTTGGGTGTGTGCGCAATGCACAAGCAGAACCATGTCTCTGATGATGCCTTGAGGTTGAGATGCTTCAAGTATTCTCTTGCTGGGGATGCAAGGAGATGGCTCCAGAATCTACCACCAAACTCTATCCATTCTTGGTCCGAATTTGTCCGGGCATTCCTATCTAAGTGGTTCCCGCAAAGTAAAAAGTCTGAGCTGCGGGAAAAAATCTTCTTCTTCAAGCAAACACAGGGAGAACAGTTGCATGAGGCATGGGGTCGTTTAAAATTATATTTGGTGAGGTCTCCAAACCATAGTTTCCCGGATTCTATGCTATTGGAAAAATTTTATATGGGTTTGGATCCTATGAACCAAGCTATCGCCAAAAATGGAGCTGACGAATCCTTCATGGATAAATCATTCACAAGGGTGACATAAATCATTGACAAAATGGCACAACACAATCAAGCGTGGCATTCCGAGGACACCTCAGGTGGGGTTGCATATGGTCCTCCTTCCTTGACCAACTTGATCAAGGAGAATCAAGAGAGGGACAAGTAATTCCAGGGTTGGCCACAAATGTAAATGTGTTGAAAAAATGTTCACAGAAAATCAAACAAAATAGGTGAATGTAGTCAAGGATGTGCAATCCATCTCCAATGAAGAGTTTGAAGAAGCTAACTACATCAACAACCCTCAAAGAGGGTATCAAAGACAACATTATCAGGGTCAAGGGCAACAAAATCAATGGAGGCCAAACCCGCAAGGGCAAGGCAACTAACAATGGAGGCATGACCAAGGCGGCTCAAACCAAGGGAATTGGAACAACAACAACAACTTTTCTAACTGGAGTTCAAACCACTATGTTCCTCTAAAGGGACAATATTCGAACCAAGGTTCTTCTAGTGAATCGGAGTTGGAAGATATGCTTGAGCGAGTGTTGCAAAATTAAGAAAAATCTGATGCTTCCCTGAGGAACATGACCGAGGTTGTTGGATATCATACCGACTCCATGTGAAAATTGGAGATGCAAATGAGAGACCTCTACAAACAGCAAAATCCAAAACAAAAAGGAACACTCCCTAGTGACACGGTTGCAAATCCAAGAGGTAGTAGGAGTGGTCCAACTTCTCACGTCATGGCAATCACTACTAGGAGTGGGAAAGTGCTACACGGAGAGGGTGAACAAACGGTTGAAGAAGAAGAGTCCGAACAAAGGGTTGAGGTTGAAGAGCCAAATATTGTCGAGGTTGAAAAGATTCCGGAGGAAGTGAAAGTGCAAAAACAAAAACCGGGAAGAGGTGAAGGAAAAAGTGAAAGAGACACCAAAATCTCTTCCACCTATTCCTAGACCTCCTCCCCCATTTCCTCAAAGGCTCGCACGAAATATTGATGATAGCAAACTTGAAAAATTCTACGACATCCTCAAGCAATTAATGGTGAATATTCCTTTTTTGGAAGCTTTTCATGAGATGCCGGGGTTTGCTAAATATTTAAAGGATTTGATCACCAAAAATAAGACCACAGAGCATGAGGTGGTAAACATGAGTCACCAGGTTAGCTCTATTATTTCCACAACCCCAGTCCAAAAGAAAGAGGACCTGGGAGCCTTTACTATTCCATGCACTATCGGGGCGCGTGAATTTGCAAGAGCCCTTTGTGACAATGGAGCTAGCATCAACTTGATGCCACTTGCCATTTATAAGCAAGCGTGATTAGGCATGCCAAGGCCAACAAGCATGAGATTACAAATGGCCGATCGTTCCATTAAGCGACCGGTAGAATTTGTTGATGATGTGATTCTAAAAGTTGGAGAATTCCATTTGCCCGCCGACTTCGGAATTCTTGATTGTGCGGTTGATAAAGAAATACCTATCATTTTGGGGAGACCATTCCTAACCACGGGAAGAGCACTCATGGATTCGAAGCGGAACAAAATTAAATTCCGGGTGAATGATAAAGAAGTCACATTTCAAGCGAGCAAGGGTGTGAAGTTGCCCCATGAATATGAGAACATTTCGGTGATAGATGTTGTTGATGAGGTGGAATGTGCCGTCGAATTGAAAATGGAAGAACAATGCCTTGGTGAGGCATTGACGGATCTTGGTAAATTTTGATGGTGAAGACATGGATGGGTACATGGAGTCGGTAAATGCATTGGAGGGTCTTGTATCCTACACTTATACTCCGACAAAGCTTTCTCTTGACTTGGAGAATCGAGCCACACCCCCTGCAAAGCCATCAATCATTGAGCCACCACAACTAGAGCTCAAGCCACTCCCCCCACACCTAAAGTATAAATTTCTTGGCTCTAATGATACTTTACCCGTAATTGTTTTGTCTTTGTTGAATGATGTGCAAGTAGAGCAATCGTTGGAAGTATTGAAGGAGCATAGGCAAGCCATTGGAAGGACAATTGCGGACATCCGAGGAATTCCCATGGGAATTTGTCAACACAAGATCCAATTGGAGAGTGACACGAAGCCAAGTGTGGAGCATCAACAACGGTTGAATCCGTCAATGCAAGAGGTGGTAAAGAAGGAAATCATCAAGTGGTTGGATGTCGGGGTGGTCTACCCTATTGCCGATAGTTCTTGGGTGAGCCCGGTGCAATGTGTGCCAAAAAACGGAGGCATGACCGTAATTGAAAATGATAAAATTGAGCTCATCCCAACAAGAACGGTGACCGGTTAGAGGGTATGCATGGATTATCGGAAGATCAATAGTGCAACATGCAAAGATCATTTCCCTTTGCCTTTTGTTGATCAAATGCTTGATCGGCTAGCGGGAAGGTTATTCTATTATTTCCTTGACGGATATTCTAGCTACAACAAAATCAATATCGCATTGGAGGATCAAGAGAAAACGACATTCACTTGTCCCTATAGAACTTTTGCCTTTAGTTGGATGCCATTTGGTTTCTGCAAGGCTTCGGCTACTTTTCAAAGGTGCATAATGTCCATTTTCTCCGACATGGTAGAGGATTTTCTAGAGGTCTTCATGGATGACTTCTCGGCAGTAGGTTACTCTTTTGAGCATTGTCTTAACAATCTTAGAAAAGTGCTTAAGAGATGTGAGGAAACCAACCTTGTGCTAAATGGGAGAATTGCCATTTCATGGTAGATGAAGGCATCGTATGGGTGTCACGCCCCAAAATCCGAGGAGCGCGATCGGCGCCCAACCGAATAAACCCGACTCAGCAAGCCTGGCAGGTTGCGTGCATACTACCCAACCACACCGATAATTAAATAAGGGATGGACTTTATTAAAAATACTTAGTAAGTATTCTATTAACAATTCCATTTCATTTCCATTAGCCGCTTAAATCATAATTATCAAATATTAAAAGTTTTGTAAATCATTGCCAAATATTCAAAATTTCGACCTTAATTTCCAATACCCAACACAATCCACAACCTGTCTACGGAGCCTCTAAGTATAACTGAAGAATAATACAAAAATGCCGGCAACAAGGCTCCGGCTATACCTTATACAAATATAGAAATAAAATTCCGAGAAGAACAGCGGCATAAGCCACGCAAGGCCCCGAGGGGAAGGGGGCTCACCAATATAGCTAATGGAAAGTAGAGGAGGTGCTACTACCGGTGGACTGAAGTGCTTGCTATAGCTCCACCTACAGTCATAACACGAATGTAGCGCCCCCGGCAAAAGGGACGTCAGTACATTTGAATTGTACTGGTATGTATAACAAACCTTACCCCAAGTAACCTCAAGCCATACACAAGTGTTGAACAAAAGGAAGCAACAATTGAGTACACACAAGGAAGACAATTACGACAAACAAGTTAACAAACTCTCTTTTCCCCATCATCATTTCCACATTTTCAATTTCACAATGTTCTCATATTTCATTTCAATAGTTATAGAATGAAGCAACAATTGAGTACATACATGGAAGACAATCACGACAAACAAGTTAACAAACTCTCCTTTCCCCATCATCATTTCCATATTTTCAATTTCACAATGTTCTCATATTTCATTTCAATAGTGATATTGATCACTTTTTTTTTCCACCCTTATTACCCCGGCCACCCTTATTATCACAACCCTCACCTTATTACTTCGTGTTGCGGCGCGCAACCCGATCCTACCGTACATTTCACAATTCACAAACAACACAACTACAACAACAATTCACATAGAACAACAACAATAATAATTCACAAGGACAACCACAACAACAATTCACATAAGGTTTAGGTGACTATCCACATCATTTCCATCTTTTTCAACAGCTCGTTATACCATTTAGAGCACAACAATAGTTCTCCACGACTATCCGCAAGGGATGTTATCACAGTTATTTCAATTTCACCAATTACGATTCCCTTCTATCATATGTTCCACAGTCCTTGCCGCATAAAACATTAACAATCACAACTTAGTTTATTGCCATTTACTTGCACAATCATATCGGATGTCTTAACCAACAACGCATAAGNTCTAGCAACGTCAATATGGTACACAAATCAATACACATAACTTAGAATTGAAGTTCACAATTGTTAGTCAAACCCATTTAGGTTATCAACCCCTTTTTGCATACTTCTTTACTCCTACCCAATCCCTCCTACTAGATTTTAGGTTTTAAAGAACATGCATGTGTATTTGAACTTCCATTTTCAAGGATAAGTTCATGAGAATTCCCCTTTTGATTTAAAAGTTTAAAATCAATGAAAAAGGGTTGGGGATTCTACCTGCAAGAGTGGAGATGCAGACAAGTAGTTGGAATTTTCCGGGCTTGGATGACTTTGGAAAATCAGTTGAAGAGGATGAGACTCTCTCTCTCAAGAACCCTCTCTTCCTTCTCTCTAGTTCTACCCAGAAAATGTGTAAAAATGAAGTGTTGGGTCGTTTTATTGAAGAAGAGATCGGGTTGAAAAATTAGAAAATCTAGAGCCGAGTCGGGTCTGCGGTCGCACTCTGCGATCGCAGAGTGGAAATGCGGTCCGCATAATGGACCGCAGAAGTGCTCCAAAAACCTGACTTCTCTGCCTGGGTTTGCGACAGAAATGCGGCCCGCATTTCAGTTCTGCAGTCGCATAGTGTGCCGCAGAATTGACCTCCACAAATCCCTGAGGAACTTATGCGATGATTATGCGGTCCGTATATTGATTATGAGATCGCATAGTGGACCGCATTTTCAACTTCAATTTTGACAATTCTTCTGCTTCACTCTGCGACAGGAATGCGGTTCGCATATTGATTATGCGGTCGCATAATAGACCGCATTTTCAACATCAACTTTGACAATTCTTGCGCTTCACTCTGCGGAAGGAATGCGGTCCGCATAGCTGATCTGCGACCGCATTCTGGACCGCATTTTTGACAATTTTTTGGAAACTTGATTCTTTTGATTTTTAAAGCTTAGATCACTACCAAGGGTCCTAACCGCGGTGAGCAAGCTCGCCACGAAGAATTCTATACATTCCTAACACATATTCGGACCTTGGCACTATGAGCTACTAGGTTTTAAGCACAAAATTTTACGGGGCCTTACATCCTCCCCCACTTAATATCATTCGTCCTCAAATGAGGATTTTTGAAAATTAGTTGGTTTGAAAAACATGATATGCAAACTCTTAAAATTTTCACTAACTCCCATATTTTTAGAAAAATTTCGCCAGAGTTTCCTTTGTATTATGGACATATCTACCTGTCAGAGAGCCCCCAAAACGCATTTCCAAGAACCATTACACAACTCCTATCATCCCTACAATTGGCATACAATTCATTTCCTCAACACTTGCACATATTTTGATTACTACAATGAATCCCATATACTTTAACCTCTTCGATTCACTATACTCACATAAATTAATCATTACCAACCTATACTACCATAAGCCAATTACTTATCACATGAGTTCTTACCAAACTTTTCATTTACCAAGAAGGGTTTGCATATGACTCAAATAATCACAACACATAAAATTTTTCGGCACAATTTGAAGAAGTCCAATAGTAAAGCATTTAGGGGAAATATGGGGTGTCTTTGCACCAATGAAACACAACATAAGTTTGCTTAGAGATAAGAGTTCGCACGATTACTACTAGACTTGTTCAAACAGGTGGGGATATTTTTCTTTCATTTCATATTCCGCTTCCCATGCGGCTTCCTCAACTCGATAAAGCACCACAATATTTATATATCAATGATAAGAACCTTAGCATTATAAACACCACTTTATCAGGATGATACCTAGGCATTGACTGCACATTTTTAAATCATATCATCTAGAAAGTACAATATTTTATTTCCACAACACTCTAGACCTCCGATGGCCTCTTATATTTTCAGACTTCGCCAGAATACATTCACATGAACAATTTCAATACCTGAACTTACTTAGCGAGGGTAATGGGGAGATAGCTTACATAAGCTAACTATCCTCTAACTTCACCTTCAATAATTTCCACTGGGATGATACAAAATTGACCTCCACCTACTTTCTTGGACATAGACATGTGAATCCACAGAATATATGGCGAACAACTATGGGGACACTTCATGCTCCTAGTGCGGCCTACTGTGGGATAAACTTATGCTACCTTTATTATCAGCTCACATACATATACAACGGAAAACATTGAGAATAGCCTGCTCACCCTCCAAACTCTAAATCTCTAGGCGAACACTCACATTAAACCCTCGATGACCTTCAAAAATTAACCTAGGATGGGCTATCATGAACTGACCATGAAATTACCTATAAAATATATATGTGGTCACACTATGAAGCTTCATCTTTGACTCGTATGAACTTACAACACGCAATGGATCTAATGCAATGATGAACAACAGAGTGCAAGATCGGACTGGAGTTATTCAGGAATCCATTAATGTGCGAAGCAGAGCTTTTTATGAGGTTATATGCCAAGAGACACAGAAGATTACTTCTAACAATACTGAAATGGTTAATTATTACGAGGATATCAATTATTAGACAATAAGTCATAGGGGTAACTCGTACATTGGCAATAGGAACCACTAAGGAGGAATACTCGAGCACGTGAACCACTTGTTTTCTAGAGTGTAGGGAAAATCCGTTTATCAAGAATAAGAATACTCTGGCACCTTGAACGTGATACGTGTTTCAAAATACATGTTGTTGGATTACACTCTTAACATAACTTGACACACAAAATCTATGCCACAAGCCCGTGAGGATGAAGGGAAGTTGAACGCTTGCGAGATTATCATATTTCAGCTTAACCCCTTCCTGAGAATTGATCACATACGAGGGGAGTAAAGATACGACCAAACTTGTCTTTCAAATCGATATGCTCATGATATGTGCAAAAATCTGAGGGCATCTAGTCTCATCATTTTCTCAAGTATAACTACATAGCTCGGACATCTAGATGTTGGGATGAAATCATGCACTAGTTAGAGGCGTGCTAATGGTTAACATGATGCTCCAAGAAGGAAGACAAATGACACTCCTATCCTCTCAAGGAGTTGTAATACCAAGGGTAGCAAACCTATCCCCACATGAAACTAACATAGTCAATTATTCTAGAAGTCGAGTGAGAAGAAAGCCATGTAACCCAACCAATCCGACCCATCTAAGACTTT
>MU712567.1:21817-40441 GCA_026770625.1 Nicotiana glauca
GTTTTATGCTTGAATTTTGAGGCCTAATGACTTGTAATTTCACTTGTTTTATAACTGTGCGTCTCATAATTGAATGCAGAACTCTAAATTGAAGAAGTTGATTGAAGATATTCATATGCTGGAAGAAAAGTTGCAAAATGCGTACAATGAAAATGCTAAGTTGAAAGTGAAGCAGAAAGAAGACGAGAAGCTTTGGAAAGGACTGGAATCTAAATTTTCTTCAACAAAGACCTTGTGTGATCAGCTAACTGAAACTTTACAGCACCTAGCTGGTGTAGTTCAGGATGGTATGTTACCGTAACTTTCCTTTAAAGAATATCCCGGTGCAAAGCAGATAGAACAATCCTCTCTGGCTTTTTAATTGTTTTAATATTTTTGGATTGTGCACTTGACTCTACAGCTGAAAAAGACAAGGCATCTTTTGAAGATAGACGATCTGCAACTTCTGTTGTTATTGATAACTTGCAGGACAACATGAAAGCCCTCTCTTTGAGGCTGGAATCCTCTGAAGAAACTGTTAGAAATTGTAAGTTAATAATGCCTTGTTATGCAATATATTTTTATCACCAATTGAGGGCTTCTAAGTAGTTAGATACCATATATGCTGCTGAATAACTAGAGGTTTATGCTTCTTAGATACTAATGTTTAAAGTTGCCTAACATGTTTTTGGGTTGTCAATAAAGGTGAAAGTGAGCTGAATGAACTCGGTATCGAGAAGGAGAAAATGGAGAACTCTTTCAGGGTTGAACAGAGCAAAAGTATCAGTGTAATTGAGGAGAAAGGTAAATAGCTATGATCTAAGAGCTTTTGTGCTTGCACCTCAACTTTCGATAAATAGCAGATGTTGCGTCCAAAAAATGGCTCTACTGTCTGCGTCAACTAACTAATCCCCTCTTCTTTTTTTATTTATTTATGTTAATTCTATTGTCTTTTAAGTGCCTGTCCCTTTGGTTGGTTCAATATGGACTTAAGCAGTCCACATTCTATTTCACTTTTATTACATGGTTAATTTGTTTGTGAATGATCTATGTGTGACTGCTCTTAACTACATAAGAAAGCTCGTAGACTGGTCTATAGCTATACCAAAGCCCATATTTTCTCCTCTATGAACCTAGGGGGGAATTCAAGTCTTGTTTGAGATATAACATCTCTTTTTTTATGTTACGCTGTAACTGAAACTGTTCACTGTCTTTGGGAAACAGTTGCATTTGACAATTCTCTTGAAGCCGTCTGTCATTTCAAGTTTTCTCCATCCATTGAATTCATATTGTGTCCTTTAACATTCTTTTAACTATAAAACTTTTCACAGACTTGGTGTCTCCTAAAGAGGTATTAGTGCTCTTTAAGGACATTTGTCTTGTTAATCAGAAAGAGAAATTTTTCATGTTATGCTTCATTCTGCGCAGAGATGTCCTACTACTGACACAGATCTTAACATCTCTACTTTTTGTGATAATTATCTCTTGGTAACTTTCTCAGTTCTAAATACTTTTCTCCCTTTATTTACTTGTTTCTTTCTCTTATTTTTTTTATAAGATGCCACGATCAAGGAATTTGAAGCTACTGTAGCAGCTAATGGACTTGCAGTGGAGAATTTGAAGTCCAAGTTGGAGGAGTTACATCTCGAATCAAGATTAAAAGAAGATGAACTGGAGGACTTGAGGAATGTCAAAAAGAATTTGGAGAAAGAAAGAAGTTATTTGGTATCTAGAAATAGCAACTTTGCTAAACAATTAGATACTTCACATCAGGAGATAAAGAACCTTAATGAGTTTGTGAATGAAATGGTGATAAAGTTTACTCATTTGGATAGTCAAAGTCTCGTCTTTGCGGAGAAGATAGTTCAGCTTAATGCTTTATTTGACGCTGGATTTGAAATGATGAGAGAGAAGGGGGAACTTGCTGCTCGGCATGCTCAACGAAAGTTTGACAAGCTCCAGGATCAATATACAAGCGTTACATCAAAGAAAAATTCTCTAGAGCTAGCTAATAAGGACTTGAAGGACAAAGTCTCTGCACTTCAGAACGAGCAAGAACGTGCAATGGTGCAGCATGCCGAAGAATCCCGTTTAGCAGAAAATCGGATTAGAAAATTAGAGTCTGAAGCAGAACTGCTTCTTTCCAAGAAGATGGAGATGGAAGTGCTGATTAGCAAGCTGCAGGAGAATGTTGTCGCTTTATCAGAAAGTTCAAAACTATCGGAGAATGAAATGGTTAATTCTTCTCACAGAGCATTCATTAGTAACGGTATCTGATTAAACATAACAAGATCAATTTTCATATCTTGCAGCAAAATTTATTGGTGAAACTCTCTGAGATGGAAACAGAAAACAAGGACCATATTGAAAAGCTTCAATCAGACATGCAGAAAAAGGAAGATGAAATCCATCTTTTACGCAAGGAAATTGACAAGTATACAGAAACAGTGGAATCACTGGAAAAGCATGTTACAGAGATTAACAATAAATTGGAGGAGAAAGATAAGCTTGTTCAGGAACTTCAAGACAGGCAGAAACAATTGGAAGCTGAGAGAGAAAAGGTTTTTTCTATGGATACTTTTAGTTTTATAGATCCTATTAAATCCAATACAGTGTGTTTAAATGCGTTGTGTTTTGTACCTTATTGCAGATTCAAGCATCTTTGCTTGCTGCTGAAAGCAACCTTGCAGAAGCTAAAAGGCAGCACGATCAGATGTTAGAAAGCAAACAACTAGAACTTTCTAGGCATTTAAAGGAGTTATCTCAGAAAAATGATCAGGTTATTCTTAAAATATTCTGCCTGCTGTTTCTGTGTATGTTTGCTCCTATCCAACAAGTTACACTCGTAGGATCTTTCTCAGGCCATCAGTGACATCCGGAGGAAGTATGACTTGGAGAAGTTGGAAAGTATCAATCTAGAGAAGGAGGAGGTAGCTATTGATTCTTATGTTGAAGCATATTTTGACTGGAAATATATCTTCGCCTTTCACTTCATTTATTAATCTCAGGCTGAAAAAATTGTTGGAGAGATGGAAAGAAACTGTGAGTTAAAGCTGTTGGAATGCAGAGAAGAATCTAATCAGAACTTGAAGCATGTACAGGAAGAACATGCTGCTTTGGTATGTATGGTAAAGGATGTACAATTATCATTTGCTTCTTAAGGTCATGAAAACACCTATATTTGCTAATAAATTCCAAGATTAACAGTCTAATTATTCGACTGTATCCCTTCTTTCAAAGTAATTCTTTTGCACACAGTTCAGTTTTATCTTTTGTGTCTTCTAGTTTGACTCCTGTCAGATATTAGTGTTTCAGTTGCATGAAGTTCAATACTCTTTCATGATTCTCACATTTATTTGTTAAGGTTGTAGGGAAACTCTTGAGCATGATGATCCTATGTAAATATTTTGTATTCATTTATTAGAATTATTGTGTTGTCATGCTTCTCTACGAAAATGAATTTAGGATCTTGCTTAGATCTTCTTAGGAACAAATTTCAAGGTTTGAAATGATACTTGAGGTTCAAACGTAATTTTATGAGTAGTTTGCCTACTGGAATCAAGATTGCGAGTGGCAACTAAAATGTGATTTTTCACGCTTATGTAGAAGCTGCCTTCAGGGAAGCATTTTCCCAAACTTCAACTCTATTTAATTTCCTAAATACCCTTTTCTCATGCTAGACTGTAAATATCTTTAAGAACATGTTGGCTATTATTAACTTATCATCAGTTATAGTAGTTTGGTCGTTTAACACATTAAAAAATTATTGTACTTATCCCGTTTGTCAGATCTAATGGATTCTATTTTGCCCACCATGTATCTGGAGTCCGGACAGCCAGTTAGGCTAAGTATGCTGCCAAAGAAACATAAAAACCTCTGCTTGCTTTACTATGTAATTCAGATAAGACACCCAGCACTTCTTGGGCTTCAAAGACAGAAGTGTATGAATATGTTGAAAATAGACTTCATTTAGCCTATAGCTGAAGCATTTTGCCGCAGGTATGTAATATTCAACAAGAGCACAGCAAGAAGGAAATGAGTCTTGTTTCCAGTCACAATGAAGAGCTAAAACATGTCCGACTTCAGTATGAAAATGAACTGAGAGAAGTAACCTTTCTTCAGCTTTGTTTTTGTGTCTTAGCTCATTATTCTGCATGTATATTGCCTTAGTCGCTGAGGTGTGATATTTCTCAGAAAACAAGTTCGATGAGGAATGAGCATGAAGCTCAGTTAAGAGCTCTGAGACTTGAGCTTGAGGATGAATGCAGAAGACTGCAGGAGGAGTTGGATATGCTGAAGTCTAAAGTATGTTTTAAATGAGTTTCTACTCACAGTGATTTTTTGTCTTATTGTATTCGTGTCTTATCTCAGGAGGAGAAACAGAGGGCTCTGTTGCAGTTGCAATGGAAAGTAATGGGAAATAATCCGGAAGAGGAAGAAGTGACTTCAAAGAAGGTTTGACTCTTTATTCTTTAGATGCATTGACCGCCGCCGGCCACGAGAGGGAAAAAAGATGCCTATTCTCTCTGGTTAGAAGGAGGTTCTGTTTGATTGTTTTTAGAAATATTTTTTTTTAAGATTTAACATTGGCCACCTTTCACCCAGTTGCTGTCAGCAATCATTACAAAGTTTAGTGGATCCTTTCTGATTTAATAGAACTTTCTGAGGATTTAAATTTGATTATCAAAGCATATCGTACTGTAATTAATGAACTATCAAATTGTCAGTAATCAACCACCACATAGCTGTAGGAAGTTATTGCAATTGAAACACTAGCATATAAATCTGCTGAATGATCAGTTTCAATTTATATACAAACAGATTATGTTCTCTTCCTTATTAGGTAACACTACATCTACAGAAGTATATTTGTGTTATAATGGTTCAACTTGTATCTTCTAATCTGTATCTTGTTGTCCACTGAAGTTTTAAGTACAAGTTTTATTTGTCTACCTGAGATCTTTTGGATATGACTGGCTATATATTTCTGATCTGAAACTGAAAGAGATGTGGAAGGATTAATTTGATTGCTTACTTGAGGGGATTTTGAACACGTTAAGTACAGCCAACTTGGTAAATAAATCTAACTTTCAACTATTAGTGCTGAACATTTGTGAAATCTGCAGAAGCACTCTGGGTCATTGACCAAAAGAAACCAATCTGATAGTTGCGAAAGGGGCCAGCTTGCACCGGTGAGAGATGAAGCTAAGGATGTGGTAAACGTGCAAAGCAAAATATTATTCTGGTTGCCTTTCAGTATTTCTGTCTAGCTTTCTGATCTTAGCTTATATCTCAACGGTTTGGTAGGATGCACATTATCTGGAAGAAAGTCAAACGCCTGTATCAAATTTGTTGAGGAAAGTGGAGAAGGTGAATACAGGAAGTGTTATTAGTATGCCCAAACATAGTAGGAAGGTGAGTGGCTAACTGCAATTATCTGTAATCCAAACGGTTCCGCTTAATTAGCTTTCTGCAAAATTAGTTTTGAGAATAAGTAGCAGTTATTGCTGTAGAATAAGTTAGATGATGCCTTATCACAGTGCATGCAACCAGATTTATTACGGATTATTTTTGCATTAGATAACTGATTTTCAGCATATTGCTGATGCTCTGATTTCATCCCCTTTGGTGAACATACCTTCTTAAGATCTGCATGGTTATTTCTGCATTTAGCCTTTTCAGTTGATCATCACAGACACCTAAATTGGTCTTTGTGTCCTATCTCACTTATTTTTCTTGATCGCTTCGTAAATTGCAGGTGACCCATCATGAATATGAAGTTGAAACCACAAATGGCAGAACAATCACAAAACGAAGAAAAACGAAAAGCACAGTCATGTTTGATGTACGTAAAATTGAATCCTTAGCAGCATTGTTGGCCATTTTTACCAGATTCAATCTGTCAGTTTCTAGACTTCTGGCCCGCCAATGTATGCGATGAGCCTAACCTTTATATTACTGTATCTTGAAAGGACCCATCAAAGAACAAGAAGAAAAGGACACCAAAAGTGAAGACTCCCAGAGAGGTTATCAGGGTATGACTCATTCATTGACTCGCTTTGTGTTCACCTGCCGTTGCTACCAGATTCCAATATATCAGAGTTACTACCCTGTTGTCATGTCAATGCTGAGATGACTAACATTTATATTTAAAGAATCCATTTAAGCACAATCATAAAGAGACACCAAAATTCAAGACTCGCAGAGAGGTTATCAGGATATGAATCATTATTTGACTTGTTTGTCTTCACTTTCCATTAATGGTCCTTTGTGGCTTGATCTAAGAATCTGGCACGTCTCCTTAGTGGTGCTTCAAGAGCTTAACTAGCTAAAAGAGTAATGACTGACAGAGAAATCTCCATTTCTAATATGCTCAGCTTTTTCTACTATTCGTATATGTTTTGCAGAGCATTAAAGGAGGAGGTCATCCGAAACCTGCAAACATAGGTGATTTATTCTCGGAAGGATCTCTGAATCCATATGCTGATGATCCCTATGCATTTGGCTAGAGGTACTACTATTTATTCTGATTGCAGAAACCTCAAGAAAAGGACTTTATTGTTCTTCTTGTCATGCTGTGCTGTTACACTTTCAGTATGTTTCCAATGCATTAAGTATTTTGTCTATGTAAAGATACAACTAGCGAGCGAGCACAGAGTTTTGGGCAAACATTTTCTTGCACTTTTTAGAAAGAAAAATGAAGTGTTATTTCATGCTGATTGCACAAACCTTTCAAAAGTAACAGTATACTCTCTTCCTCTCATAACTGTTGGAGACATTATCAATCAGCTCCCATGCATTAAATGATCTCACCCCCCCCCCCAACCCCCAACCCCACCCAAAATATACCGCTATTGATTTAGCACACACTTTTCAGGGGACATTTTTTATAACTTGTCAGAAGCAAAAAATAGAAGAGTGATCAGGTTTTGTATTTTTGCAACTTTATCAGGAGAGATGGTGTACATTTTCCGTTCTGATTCATTTCTGTCGTTATATCTTATAGTACATCTGTATTTCCTTGGCGTTTAGCCAAATGCCTCGCATCCTTATTTTAGTTTCTCACTGGAATAGCTTATCTGGCAAAAGTCTTAAATATTAATTTTATCCTTTCTCAGGTGAAGATGCAGAGCTTCCTAGAGAATCTGAAACTTTGAACTGGAAATGTGTGTGTGCTGATTCTTTGATTGCAGACTTATAGCTGGCTGCTTTCCACATTGCAAGGAATTAGAAGTTTACTTCCCCAAAAAATAAAAGACTGTATATAACTGCAATTAATGAGTGAAAAAATTCTGGGGGAAATAATGTGATTAGAGCCCGGTTTGAGAGGACGTGCACCAGTGTAAAAGTCACCAGTTGCGTAGAACTACATATATTTTTGTTATGTGCTTCCAAACTGCATTAGCTTAGCTTTTCTTGTACTTAATCTTTGATTGTGGGGATATTTAGGCCGAGTGGAGATTCCATTAGATTGGTAAAGACTTGTAAGCACAAAGCCACCACTGCCACCCATCTCCTAACACAAATAGAAATTCCGGGTCTCCTAACACTAATTTCAAATGAAACATCAGAATCAGATGACTTTCCCTCCCCTATTTTCATGTCATAAGAAAAAAACCTCCCATATTGCATTATAGGAAAAAAGAAACCCAACTTCCTCGTTATTTAGAGGTGTAATTTGACAAAGTATATGACCCATCCTCGTGTGCAGTCATAAATGCCTCTGTTGAAGTTGCACTACTATGAGGAAATAAGGATACTTGGGACTTGGAAAAATAGACACTTGGGAGTTCTCTAGTCCCTTATGATGCTGCAAATATTGCGTTGTACCAATTTTATATTCATCTGAAAATCACTGCCGCCTTTTCGGTTTCCCTTTTGACTACCGCTCATTCTTGCCGCACCACACGGTGCAATTACACGATGCATTTGCGGCAGTAATGAAAAGAAGGTACCTATAAATGATACTACAACAACAACAAACCCACTTTGATCCCAACAAGTGGGGTTTGGGGAAGGTAGTCTGTACCCAGACCTTATCCTTACCTAATTCAGATAGAGAGGTTGTTTCCAATAGACCCTCGGTTCAAGAAGGGCAAGAAGAAGAAGAGGAAAACAAGTGAGGAAGAAAATGAAAGATAAAAATAAAAATTAAAAAAAAATTAAAAAAAAAAAGTGGCACCAAATGATAGCAACAAGGAATACAATACCTGAGGCGAACAAAACCACATAACATAATAAAAATCTAAGAATATGAAGGGACATGCATACTACTAAGACTATCGGTGAACAACTATAAACTACCAACTAACCTTCTACCTTAATCCTCGACCTCCACCCTCTCCTATCAAGGGTCATGTCATTAGTGAGCTGAAGCAGCGCCATGTCCTGCCTAATCACCTCTCCCCAATACTTCCTAGTCTTACCTCGACCTCTTCTCAAACTCTCCATGGCCAACCTCTCACACCTCCTAACTGGAGCATCAATGCCTCTTCTCTTAACATGTCCAAACCATCTCAGTCTCGACTCCCGCATCTTGTCCTCCACGGAGGCTACTCCCATTCTGTCCCGGATATCTTCATTCCTAATTCTATTTCTTCTGGTACACCCACACATCCATCTCAACATCCTCATCTCTGCTACTCTCATCTTCTGCACGTGGGAGTTCTTGATTGGCCAACACTCAGCCCCATACAACATAGCCGGTCGAACCACCACTCTATAAAACTTACCCTTAAGTCTTAGCGGCACATTCCTATCACACAAAACACCGGAAGCGAGCCTCCACTTCATCCATCCTGCTCCAATGCGATGCGCGACATCTTCGTCAATCTCTCTGTTACCCTGGATAATAGACCCGATATACTTAAAACTCGCTCTCTTGGGGATAACTTGAGCATCAAGCTTAACCTCTACGTCTGTATCATGGGTCTCGTCACTGAACTTACACTCCAAGTATTCCGTCTTGGTTCTACTCAGTTTGAAACCTTTAGACTCCAAGGTCTGTCTCCAAACCTCCAACCTCGCATTAACTCCGCTACGCGTCTCGTCAATCAACACTATATCATCGGCAAATAGCATGCACCAAGGTACCTCCCCTTGGATGTGATGCGACAATACATCCATCGCCAACTAGTACATATATTTCAGCAACGGTGCCTTAATTTTATGTCTGCTGAGGCAACAACCGCTTTTCTTTTAATTATCACATTAATGTGATGGGAAAAATTGAGTTTACATATTGAAGTGATTGGAAGATGACGTGTCATAATACGAAGGCTAGTCAAAGAGTGATGATTAGCAAAGAGGCACGAGTTGCAACAGATACGAGCAGAGGAACGAGCAGTTACTCAAAAGACTCGACGCTCGTACTTATTTAAATCCGCACATTAAGGAGAATGAATCTGACAGCACAAAAAGTACAGATACAGTATTTAATAAGCATTAAATACAAAAAATATTAGAGAATCAGTATTAAATTACAATGATTATGTAACGTAGCATTTAATGCCTTTAATTGTCTATAATGGCCTGATTATGACAAAGGCAAAACGTACATCTTAGAGATAGCTATAAAAAGGAGAAAGATGGTCATTTGAAAGGAAAGACACGCAAGATCATCTGAATATACTGGTTTACTTTGTTTTCTTCTGTCTATCTTATTGTTAGCAAAATTAATTTCCTTTATTCATTTCTGATTATCAGTAACCTGAGTTCTTTTAAATTAAAGCTTTGATCGAAGTTTTACTTTTTGGTTAAACAAATTGGTTTCGTTACCGGGAATCTGATAATCTATTCTTTCTTAGCCTAACCTTTTTTGTTGCATCAACCATGTCAAACATTAATGACAACACCCAAGGAAACCAAGGAAACTATCAACTCCAGGGGAATCCACAAGATGATCACACCCCGATCCCTTTTCCATAAAGCTCCCCTCGGCGGTCTCGATAAGGCACTCTTGATGGGTCTCATGCAAATGGAAACGCTCAATTTGAAAAAGATAAAGCTATCAATGAATATTTGAAAAAGCTAATCACTCAACAGGTCAATAAGGCTCTTGAGGTCTTTGTCAGCCAGTTACTTGTTGTACCACCAACACCCACTCCAAATAACAACATTTTGGACAACCCTCGTTCTGGGCTTGCTAATTCAGGCAGTGGTGGAATCCCCAGCGAGTCACGAGAGGGAGAACCAGGTAACTTAGTCAATTCTAATTTACAAAATTTAGTATTAATATTGCAGAAACAGCTCAAGGAGCAAAGTGACCGCATAGAACAAATACCTGGAGTACCACCCGTAATCAAAGGGATAGATATGGACAAATATTCACAACAACCTTGGAAGCCAAGTGCTGCTCCCCTCCCAATTTCAAAGAAATTCAAAATGTCCGATATTCCAAAATACGATAGAACAACTGATCCACGAGACCACGTGACTGCATTCACAATAGGCGTAAAAGGCAACGACTTGACCAAACAAGAAATTGAATCAGTATTGGTCAAAAAATTCGGTGAAACACTCACTAAGGGAGCATTAACATGGTATTCTCTTTTACCCGAAAATTCCATAAATTCTTTTGCTGAGCTTGCAGATTCATTTATCAAAGCACATTCGGAAGCTCAAAAAGTCGAAAAAAGAATAGAAGATATTTTCAAAATCAAGCAAGGGGACTCAGAGTTTCTTAGAGAGTTCGTGGATAGGTTCCAGCGTGAAAGAATGACGTTACTACGTGTACCTGACAATTGGGCAGTTATAGCCTTCACTAGTAATTTGAATGTAAAAAGTTCAGAAGCCATGAGGCGACTCAAGGAAAGTCTTCATGAATTCCCAGCAACAACGTGGAATGACGTTTATAACAGGTATAGCACGAAGCTAAGAATAGAAGAGGATATTCTCTCACGGTCTCAAAAAGAGGAAAAGGTAAGTTCAAGACGGGCGGAAACCGAAAAAAGGTCTGGTAAAAACAGGTACGAACCATATATGGGCCATTGGGAAAAGATTCATGATCAAAACAGGACAATTCAAGGTACGATCATAGATCGAGGAATAGAGAGTCAGGCTCATCATCAAGATTTGGGAATGATCGAAACACGCGAGAGTCGCGGGATAATGATAGAAACTTGAAGGCAAGATTCGAAGGTTATAATTTTAATGTGAGCACTTCTGAGCTCGTAGCTGTTTTAAGAAGCATGGGAGACAAGGTGCGGTGGCCAAAATAAATGAGATCGAATCCAAACAGGCGCAATCCTGATCACTGGTGCGAATTTTAGAATGATCATGGTCATAAAACGACAGACTGTAGGTTGCTACAAGGCAAAGTTGATCAGCTATGAAAACAAGGGTATCTCATCAAATTATTCAGTGAGAAAGGTAAGCAAGCACACATGAAGAATAGGCAGGAGCCCCCTAAACCACCTTCTCCCAAAAGGACCATTAATGTTATAAGCGGAGGTGAAGACATCAATGGTGTGACGTACACAACAGCCAATAAAGTTTCCAAAGTCACAATTACCCACGGGAAGCGGGTGCGACATGTCTTAGAGGAAGAAAGTATTATGTTTGATGATGCGGATGTGGATGGCATATTATTTCCACATAATGATGCACTGGTAATATCTCTACTTGTACATGATACTAATGTGAAACGAGTTTTGATTGATCCAGGTAGTTCCGTGAATATTATTCTGCTAAGAGTACTACGCGAGATGCAAGCTGATTATAAATTAATACCAAAGGCGCATACTTTGTCTGGATTTAATAATTCCAGCATCATAACGAAAGGGGAGGTACTACATTCGCAGAAGGAGTTGTCAAAGATATAAAGTTTAAGGTGGTAGATATGGAGATGACTTACAATATGATTCTCGGGAGACCATGGATCCACGAGATAGATGTCGTTCCGTCGACTTTACACCAAGTAATTAAATTTCCATCACCATGGGGAATATGTCAAATCCGTGGAGATCAACATACATCCAGGAGCATCAACTCTGTAGCAGATTCAAGTACGAGAAACGGAAAAAAATAGCATTTACAGAATCCAGTTGAGGGTACCACAACACAAACCTCAACTGAACAAGGGCGAACAGATATGGACTCAAGGCCTGATGCCATTCAACAACCAGAGGAAAACGAAAATATCAAAACAACAATTGAAGAACTGGAGGCTGTAGTGTTATCCACGCAATGGCCTGAAAGGAAAGTCTATGTATGGTCCAATCTAAGCCAGGACATGAAAGGTAAGTTGATTGAATTTTTGAAAACTAACGTGGATTGTTTTGCTTGGTCCTATTCTGATATGACAGGGATACCACCGCCTATCATATCCTCCTGTCAAACAAAAGAAAAGAAAGCAAGGAACTTTCAAAAAATAGGTGATTCAATATGAGGTCCAAAAATTACTAAAAATTGGGTCTATCCGCGAGGTAAAGTATCCTAATTGGTTAGCCAACACTGTTGTGGTACCGAAAAAGAATGGTAAATGGTGAGTTTGTGTAGACTACACCGACCTTAACAAAGCTTGCCTTAAAGATTCTTTTCCATTACCATATATTGATCAACTAATTGATGCTACTGCAGGGCATGAATTGTTAAGCTTTTTAGATGCGTATTCAGGATACAACTAGATCAAAATGGATCCTATATATGAAGAATTTTTTTTTATTTATAACAGACAAGGGGACTTACTGTTATAAAGTAATGCCCTTTGTCTTAAAAATGCTAGTGCAACATATCAAAGACTAGTGACCAAAATGTTTCAAGAACATTTGGGAAAAACTATTGTGGTCTATATAGACGATATGCTCGTTAAAACTCAACATTCAGGGGATCATATATCACACTTGTCTGATACGTTTCAGATCTTACGAAAATTCAATATAAAATTAAATCCTTAGAAATATGCATTCGGTGTTGCATCAGGTAAGTTTTTGGGTTTTCTTGTTTCTAACCGTGGTATTGAAGTAAATCCCGCACAGATTAAGGTCATTAAAGAAATCCCTGACATGCTTACAATTAAAAAAGAAGTACGAAGGTTGACATGAAGAATTTCAGCCTTGGGGAGATTCATTTCCAAATCATCGGAAAAGTGCTTTAAATTCTTTTCAGCTCTTAAAAAGCAAGATCAATTCGAATGGACTGAGAAATGTCAACAGGAACTCAAAAATTTGAAGACATACTTATCAGATCCGTTGTTGCTCATAAAACCAAAGGTTGGCGAAAGATTGCTCATCTACCTTGCTGTCTCCGAAGTAGCAGTAAGTGTTGTGTTAGTTCATGAAGACCAAGGTAAATAATCTCCGATTTATTATGTCAGCAAATCTTTATTAGACGCGGAGATGCGGTATCCTCAATTAGAAAAGCTTGCACTTGCACTAATCATGGCATCTAGAAAACTAAGGCCTTATTTTCAATGTCACCTTATTGCTGTAGTAACTGTTTATCCATTACACAATATATTACACAAGTATGAGTTGTCAGGTAGGTTAGCCAAATAGGCTATAGAATTAAGTGAATATGACATCACATACCAGCCTAGAACCGCGATAAAATCTCAAGTGTTAGAAGATTTTGTGGTTGATTTTAGCCAAGGAATGCAATTGGAAGCAAAAAAAGAATTACAGGTGTTCAACGGATCTAATCCGGGAATTTGGACCTTATTTACTGATGGTTCATCTAATGTGAAGAGTGCGGGCTTAGGAATTGTTTTGGTACCATCTACGGGTGAAACCATTCGACAAGCCACTAAATGTCATTCTATAACTAACAATGAGGCAGAGTATGAAGCTGTGATTGCAGGTTTAGAACTAGTACGAGAACTCGGCATTAATCAGATTGTAATCAAAAGCGATTCGTAGCTCGTAGTTAATCAAATGCTGGGGACTTATACGACAAGGGAAACACGGATGCAACAGTACTTAGAGAAGGTACCGGATCTGATCAGGCAATTCCAAACCTGGAAAGTTACGCAATACCAAGAGATAAAAATGTCGAGGCGGACGCCCTAGCCAATCTTGCATCTGTGGTAGACGTGGAAAGCAATGAAAATGCTTCCGTAATTCATTTGTGTCATTCAGTACTCGATCCAGATAAAAATAAGGTAAATTTTAATAACTTAACCTGGGATTGGAGGAACGAGATTGTTGCTTTTTTGCAGTATGGAACTGTCCTTGAAGACAAGTAAAAAGCTCACGCGCTTCGAATAAAGGTTGCTCGATATTATTTAAAGCAAGACAATCTTTATCGAAAAATGTTTGGTGGTCCCTTAGCAAGATGCCTCGGGCCTTCTCAGACAGAATATGTAATAAGAGAAATACACGAGGGGCATTGTGGGAATCACGCCGGAGGAAGATCACTGGTAAGAACCATGATTAGGGCAGGTTATTATTGGCCTAAAATGGAAGAAGAAACGGAAAATTTCGTGGCTAAATGTGATAAATGACAAAGATACGGTAATAACATGCATAGACCTGCGGAGTTGTTACATCCGGTCATTGCATCGTGGCCTTTTATGAAGTGGGGGATGGATATCGTGGGTCCACTACCACAAGCAAAAGGACATGTAAAATTCTTGCTTTTACTCATTGACTATTTTACTAAATGAGTGGAAGCAGGAGCATTCAAACAGGTGGGAGAAAAAGAAGTTAGAGATTTAATATGGAGAAATATCATATGTCGATTCGGTGTGCCAAAGGAAATCGTGTGTGATAATGGCCCTCAATTTATAGGCGCACAAATCACAGAGTTTTTTCAAAGTTGGCAGATCAAAAGGATTACATCCACACCTTTATCATCCGTTGGGAAATGAACAAGCTGAGTCAACAAACAAAGTCATTATCAACAATTTAAAGAAGCGTTTGGAGGAATCCAAAGGTAATTGGCCAAAATTGCTACCTGGTGTTTTATGGGCATACCACACAACAGCAAAAACAAGTAAGGGAGAAACACCATTCTCATTGGTTTATGGAGATGAAGCCTTAATTCCAGTAGAGATGGGAGAGCCAAGCACGAGGTTTACACAAGCGTCAGAAGAATCCAATGACGAAGAAATGCGCAAAAACCTCGAGCTACTTGAAGGAAAAAGGGAAGCTGCATTAATAAGAATGGCAACTCAAAAGCAGGTCATGGAACGATACTACAATCGAAAAGCACGCCTAAGATACTTCAAGATTGGGGACTTTGTGCTCAAAAACGTTTTTCAATCTACGAAGGCGGCTAATGCGGGAAAATTGAGTCCAACATGGGAAGGACCCTACAGGATTCTGGTATTGTAGGAAAAGGATCATACGAGCTAGAAATGATGGATGGCAAGATACTACCTTCACATTGGAATGCCGTTCACCTAAAGAGATATTATTTCTAAGGAATATCCACGATCAAGTATCCATATTTTAAAATTTTATTTTTGAATTGTTAAAATTTTACTAACGATTTTAGATGATAGGCAAAAAGCTATCCCGTACTAAATGATGTCACGACCTGCAAGGCACGTGGAATAAATTAAAATTTCCGATCTAGGGTTACAACTATTCTGATAGAAATTCAGAAGGGTTAAGCAGTCTTCATCTATAATCGCACCTTCGAGTCCCGTGTGTTTTTCCTTTTCAGGGAAAGGACCAAATGAGAGGAACAATCAAGTGCTCGAGACTTCATACTTCAAAGCTCAAACACTTGGGGGACTATATAATATACATAGACATGTGTATAAAAAAGGCAAAGAAGATTGGGAAATAATCAAAGTTCAAGCCTGAAAAGTTCACTCATTGAATGATTCAAGTGCAGAGCAAAGTCACGAGCTAAGGCCAAAGAAAAACCTTATCATAGTTAGGTTAAAGGCAATGTACTGAAACGGGTTATAAGTAAAAAACCTTGTGTTCATTTTCTTTTTTGAAATGTACTAAAACGGGTTATAAGTAAAAACCTTGTGTTCATCTTCTCTTTTGAAATATGTTATAAGGAAAACAGATACGAGAAAGTTATAGAATTAATTTAAATACATGTAAAGTGTTATTTAAAACTTGACAAAGTTTAAATAAAAACTTGTCGAAGTTATTCCAAAAAATGTGTGTATTCCTATTTCTTTTATCATACATTAACATCATTATGAAGTTGAGACGTCTTCTTTGTTAAAGGTCGAATATAAAAAGGCCATATTTTATAAAATCATGATTAAATCTAGTATTCATGAAGTTAAAAAAAACAGAAGCATTTTTGAAAAATAAAAATGCAATTTATTCAGTAAGTGTCACGACCCGGATTTTCTACCGTCGGGATCGTGATGGCGCCTATACGTGGTAGCTAGGCAAGCCTACTCAATTACCTTTCCATTACAAAATAATTATTTCAGTAGTTTTTAGCATCAATAAAGAACATGAAATTTAATAAGAACAATAGCGGAAGTCTGATTTATAAATACGAATCAAAACGCGGAATAGTCAATAATAGCCTCTACCCAAGATTTGGTGTCACATTACTCACGAACTACTAAAGAAATACTAAATACAATGGTCTGAAAGAAATATATAAGCTGTCTGTCTCGAAAGCAATGAGGCAACAGTCTAAAAGAGAACATAAAGAAGAGACGACGGGCCTACGGACGCTTGCAAGGCTACCTCAATCTCGTAGAATATGAAAGCCTGCTCCCGCACTACTGCTGCTGCTGCTGCTGCTCAAAACCTGGACCTGTGCAAAAATGCACAGAAGTGTAGCATCAGCACAACCGACCCCATGTGCTGGTAAGTGTCTAGCCTAACCCCGGCGAAGTAGTAACGAGGCTAGACTGGACCCCACATAGATCTGTGCAGTTATAAATATATACAACGGAAATGAAATACCAAACAACTAACAACATGGGAGGGAAAACATGCTATGGGGGAATACAGTATTAACAGTAATCCAGAGTAACAGACTAAAGCCGTTAGATTCACCGAAGAACAAGGTTCCAACACTCATTATAAACACAAGATATCAACAGTTGTTGCGGCGTGCAACCCGCTCCACAAATACCACTGTTGCGGCGCGCAACCCGCTCCACAAATATCACTGTTGCGGCGTGCAACCCAACCCATACCATTTATCAGGTATCCTTGTTGCGGCGCGCAACCCGACCCTCATATATCATTGTTGCGGCGCGCAACCCGCTCCTCAATATTATTTAATAATCTGGTTCCCCAATCAACAGTCACAATTAAGGGATATAAATATAAGCAAGTATTTGACAAAAATCCCAGCAAGGGAAAGAATCCAACAAGTTCAACCAAACATCCCGGCAAGGGAATAATTAACAACGCTTTCTTTTCTTACTTTTCTTATCTTATAATTCACTCTACCATTTTGAGCCAACACTCCAAAGAATCCAGTCATTTCATATACTTTCAATATTCGTATCAAAATTCGAGCCAATGCTCCCAGGAATCAAATAATCATTTTTACCATTCACATGTTGTTCACAACATATAGAAATTCTTCAATAAATACGGAGTTCACAACCAAGTCATGGTAATCACATTATAAGGACTCACAGTCATGCTAGACACCGATGTATAGATACTCGTCACCATGCCTATTGTGATGACCCGGTCCTTCGTCACGTGAGTTACTGCCCTGTTCCCCCCCCCCTATTGTATTGTATCATGTTCTATATCGGTATTAGAGTCTATCGGGTGAATTTGGGTCGATTCTAGTTGAAAATAAGGCATATATCCTCTTAGAATGGAGTTTGTTTCAGAAAAGTCAACCAGAAGTTGACTATATGGTTAGAGGACTCGGATGTGGATTTACGGTGGTTCGGTTAGCTTCGGGAGGTGATTTATGACTTAGGGGAGCGATCGGAATTGAATTTGGAAGTCCGGTGTAGAAATAGGCTCGAATTGGCGAAGTTGGAATTTTGGCGGAATCCGGTTGATAGGTGAGATTTTGATCCGAAAGTCAGAATGGAATTCCGAGAGTTGCAGTAGCTCTGTTAGGTGATTTTGGATATGCGTGAAAAGTTTCAGGTCATTCAAAGGTGTTTAGGTCGGGTTTTTGATCGAATATGCAATTCGGAAGTTTTTAAGAAATTTGGGCTTTGATTTGATCATAATTGATGATTTTGATGTTAACGTTAGCATTTTGATGATTCGAGCAAGTTTGAATGAAGTATTAGATCATGTATGTACTTTTGGTTGAGGTCCCGGGGGCCTCGGGATGGTTTCGGATGGTTAAACGGGAATTTTGAAGTATTGCATCAGGTGTGCAATTTTAAGCTTCTGTTATTTCCGCATCTGCGGAAAAAGGACCGCAGGAGCAGTTCCGCAGACGCGGCCAATTGATCGCAGAAGTGGTCCTTGTGAAGGGCGGGTAATTCCGCAGAAGCGGAAGATTTTCGCAGAGGCGGACACCGCAGAAGCGGTAAGTGACTGCGGAAGCGGTCCTGGGCTTCTTGGATGATATCGCAGAAGCGGTCAAGAAGACCGCAGAAACAGTCGCAGTGTGAGTAAGTGAAACAACACAGAAGCGGACAATTTCCGTAGAAGCGGAAGTCGCATAAGCGACAATTCCTCCGCAGAAGCGAAAAATGCTGAGTGTTTAATAAATCAGTGAGTTTCGATTTTCAGAAGTTAGAAAAACATTTTGGGACTTCGGGAGAGGCGATTTTTGGGCGATAAT